>JAEUWS010001239.1:0-107246 GCA_018524945.1 Podaxis sp. C-F-92630
TTGTGCTCAGCCGTCTAGTACTCAGAGTGTCTTTTTGCTCCCCGCGTCCCCTAACTCCGATATCAGATCAGTCGACCACGTTGTCTATTTGGCTACGTAGAGCGCCTGATGAGTCTTATAAGACAAAACGGGCTGTGTCGAGGTTTCCCCTCGACACCGTTGTGCTCAGCTGTCTAAGTACTCAGAGTGTTTTTTGCTCCCCGCGTCCCCTAACCCCCAATTATGTAATTATTCCATGGATGATCCGAGTCTAAAAATAACTCGGAGTGCTGATCTGCACCAGGACTCTGGTGCACCTGCCAGTTTGGCTGGGTAGCGTATATTGAGTAAATCAATATCAGATCAGTCAACTGCATTGTCTATTCGGCTATGTAGAGCGCCTGATGAGTCTTATAAGACAAAACGGGCTGTGTCGAGGTTTCCCCTCGACACCGTTGTGCTCAGCCGTCTAGTACTCAGAGTGTCTTTTTGCTCCCCGCGTCACCTAACCCCTACATAGAGTACCTGATGAGTTGAAGGTGATAAAGTGTGTTTGTATGCAATGTATAAGGAGATTATAAGGAGAAAGGAGTTTTCTGACAATTGTCAAAAAAATGCAAATGAGACAACTCAAGAAAGGTGAACTGGACTGATATGAGCACCTGAATATGGTGAACCTGAGATGCAAGTGCTCATGTGGAAAGTCCAACCTTGGAGCTCTCGCCAACCGTACCTGCTCTGTCCTGATGTCCTTGACCAAGGCAGTTCAAGAGACTGTGGACATAAATAACGAATGCTGAACATGCATTAGAATTCCCCATCCAGATACACATATAGGTTGCGGAGATGGAGGAGTGACATGGGAGAAGGCCAGCCCAAAGGTTCTCTTGGGATTCATCGCTCTGTGGCGAGAGAGGGATGGGTGGCCTTTCGTCACAAATCAATTTACAGTCGAAGACTACTTGTACGTATGCCGCGTGAGTGTGACAGGTTTAAAGTGAGGAGTGCTCCAAACAGGCGCTTTAATGCTTGCTTTTCGCGGCCGCATTGTCCGCATCCGTCCTGGCAAGAGTTTCGACTACGAGCTCACTGCAAGCGACAGTCAACGATATTGGTCTCCATTGCATATCCTCCGACGAGTTCTCACGCCTCGCAACATCTTTGTTGTGGTTCCAACGAGTCTTGTTCTTGTACTTTGTGCCGTCATCCTGAACAACGGCATCCCTCCCCTCTACACCAGCATACGCAACTTCGAGCGCAATTTGCCTCAGCATAACGTCAGCTTCTCACAGAACTTGGGTGTCAGATACATCTCTTTCCCTGACCACATCTGGGGCCATGGTTGGAACAACGTTCTACAAGAATAGTGAGTTCTATTTTCTTTATTCGTGTCATCGAGAGCTGATATGGGCAGCCTGATGCTGTCCTACCTCGCCTACATCACCAACAGGTCATTCGTTTTCGACGACTACACGTGGTCCCGTCTCCCCCTTCCATACACCATCTACAACTTCGCCCTCCGACCCGCCAGAATCCCTCTCAATGCTTTCATTACAGGCCCCATGGCAGGTGGATCCATGGCCAACCGTTCCGAACCACTCCCCCGCGCCGTCAGTGCCGAGTTTTGGCAGGTTATTTGTCCTGCCCAGAGACGACATGTCATCACTTCCAAAGACTCGCCACAAGGTCTCTCAGGCCTCAGCCTCGTTACTTGGTGGAAGGACACGATAGAGAAACACGAGGATGTGATATGTCTCGAGATTGATACAAATCAAAGGGCTATTTTCGACTTTAGGTGCTTACGTTCCGTTTATTATCACACGTTTCTGATGTTCTTTCCACCCCTGTCTGCAGTTTTTTTGGTGGTCAGCAGCTTCTCGACATCTGGCCATCCCTTTCCAAGTCCGTCATCGTTACACACTTTAAATGGTCGCCCCTTGTTTCGTCTGCAGTCCAACGCAACTTTGCTATCCTTCCTGACCTCATTTATGCTGATGTTACCTTTCTGCGTGACCACATATCAAGTTCTTACCTCAACAGCTCTCCTCCTATCTCTTTTGCACCCTCCACGCCCTCTGCTCCCACTTCGACAAGCATATACCCAACTCTATTGGCATTACATGTTCGACGCGGAGACTTCAAAGATCACTGTCTGCGACTTGCATTATGGGGGCCAGGTTTTCATGGGTTTAATTCGTTGGAAGGTCTGCCAGATCGCTGGGTACCATATAATGGATCTGCTATGGGGCGTGACTTTTCACAGACCTATTCCTAACTCTGACCAATGCAACAGGACGATCCACAAGACAGGATCGAGTACTATCGTAGACGCTGTTTGCCCAACCAAGAGGAGATAGTCAAGCGGCTGCATACCATCCGTGCTGAGCATGACGCGTTCCTCTCCGAGCAACATGCTCTATCCAACGTTATCCAGCTCTCAAGAGACAATGTCGAGTCTCGGTCACCTTCGCAATGTCTTCGACATGTCTTTGTCCTTACAAACGGGACGCCGGTATGGCTCAACGGTCTTAAACGCAAACTGCTTGCGGATGGATGGGAGAGCGTCATTTTCAAAGGGGACCTTATTTTGGACAAGGAACAAAAGGGCGTTGATGTCGCTGTTGATATGAGCATCGCTGAAAGGGCAGAGGTCTTTGTTGGAAACGGGGTACGTCGGCCATGAAGACATTTTGTGACCCTTACTCACGCACCTCTAGTTTTCGAGCATGTCCGGCAATATAGTTATGCTGCGGACAGTGCACGGCCTACACCCCCGGACCAACCGCTTCCTCTAATCCTCCCACTCGTAACTATGGGAACGGACGCGGCGACCATACGTTATGGACAATGTCACTTTCTCTGGCCCGGCTTCCGCATCCTTGGGCCATTTCGCTAGTTCTTGCATGTTGACTTTTTACTCTCATCAGATTTCCAACGTCTCCGCGTACATGCCAGGCTCTTCCCTGTTCCGAAACACAAAATCAGTGGACACCTTGTAGAAATACCCAGAGCCTGCAAGCAGATGTTGATGATGAACTCCGTAATTCATAATGATAGATGGGACTATCCTTATACTTGAAAAGGAACTCAATATCATACTCCCGATCGGTTCTGGTCAACATGCATCCCATTCCATGTTAATGTCGTGTGTTCAGCGAGTGCCATGCTTGTGAGATTTCTCAAGCGCGCCTGTTAGTACCCATGTTTTTGGACTACAACTGCATGGCTACTTTAATCTATGCTACCTTTGGCTGATCATCATTCGATCTCACCGAACTCCAAGGGTACGCCGAGTTTCTCTTGAGGCCAATTCTTGACCAGCCGCTACACAAATTCTGACTCCTAACGACGCTCCTAGACTAATCGCATTGCTCCAATGGGAGTAGAACTGCTGGGTGACCACGCTCGTACAAGTTGCATGTTGCATTGAAAAGCTCTCGATCTTGTATATTTCACAAACTTCTAATCCCTGGGCTCCGTGTATGTAGACTGCCAGAATATTGGCCTACAATCCCAACGTTGTAAGAGGGGACGCGTACCGGGAGAGTGACGGGCTGAAGGAACACGTGAGTGCAGGGGGGTTCATAAGCGCAAGAAGGCGAACATCAAGGATTGGAGATGGTGAAAACGTTTGAGGAGTTGCTTGTCTCTGAGCTCCGAGCTTGGCGCGATGGCGCAATCGGTCTCCATTAGACGGCCGAACCATGGTCAAAAACCTAGGAGACAGTGGCTGGTGGGACCCTGCCATGGACGTTCTAAGTACCTCAACTATCTGGGCAGCGCGCAGCGAGCTTCATTCGATCGATGCTCCGCTTCCAGAACATTGCCATAACCACGTTCCTATAAGATGCCCATCTATGCCTTTCATACCCGTAGCCTAACATGCAAACGTGTGGTGTGAAACGGCAGGCCGAAACGAAGAGAATAAGATGGCCTTCGGTCTCCCCTTCGTGCTAGGTGAGAGTTTCCCCCACACAACATGGGTCACCAGTTCCCGGAGATGTAGCAATAGATTCGCCAATTAGTCTGAGACGAACTTTAGGTCTTTGTAGAATGGAGTAAATGACGATCAGGTGAGCCCCCTTAATCTCAACATTAGTCGCATAGAAGAATCAAGCATTAACGGAATCATGGAGTTGTCTTGATGAACATCCAGTGCCGTCCGCGACCAACTTGACTTTCAACCTATCGGAAAAAGTGGTAGTAGTAGACTTCCCCAGACGGAAGGTTATATTTTTCCGTGCCACTTCAGGATCCTAACAATATGATATCATCGATTACCTGTGGAAATTGCACTATAGAAGTTAACAATAAACGCGGGCCGATCGCTTTCACGAGATCACCTCTCTCAACATGATTAACGTCCGTATCCGAAGCGTCTATCTCGCCTTCCTTCCCCTGTCTCCCCCATGGACCCCATTCCCACATGATATGCAGGCTTCTCTTAGCAACGCGGAAGCGACTTATGATATTAGGCTATTCACCGGTGAAATCAGAGGGCTTGGCTCGGAAGTTTTGGTCAAAGGCGAGAATATGTAAAGTACATCTCTTGCAAATACCTGACCAAGAAGACACCCCGCCCCCGAGATGACTTATCTGCCCCTGGCTTTGCTTTCTGCTGCGGCCAGTATCGTAAGCGTTAATGCTCATGGTTACCTGGCTTCCGTGACTATGAACGGAGTCACCTACCCTGGTTGGGCCCCTTTCACTGACCCGTGAGTATATAATCCAGAATATCATAGGGGTCCAGGTGTGAGCTGATTATGCTTCAGATACCTCAACCCCGTCCCGACCCGTGTTGAGCGAAGGATTTTAGACAATGGCCCCGTCACCGATGTCAATTCAGTCGTAAGGCCTCAGATAGTTATTAGTTGAGTCGACAAGTACAATTATCATCTGCTTAGAACATTACCTGCAACAAGGGTGGCAACATTCCTACCACGATGTTTGCAGATGTTACCGCTGGAACACAAGTCAAGTGTGAGTCCGTGTTGATGGCTTAGCTATGGTGCATAATGCCTAATTGCTCGGATAGTCCAATGGGACCAATGGGGAAGCTCGCACTCCGGGCCTGTGATGACTTATATGGCCAAATGTCCCAACGGTTGCGCCAACTTCAAGGGAGATAGTGGTAGCCCATGGTTCAAGATTGACCATTCTGGTTATGAACCTAAGCTCTCTCCTCCCTGGGCATCGGTGAGTCTCGAGACTCCCAGGATGGGGCGAAGGCTGACGACGCGGCTCGCCTAGGACCGCCTGGCTGCACAAGGCGCCAGCTGGACCGTCACCATTCCCAAGAGCATCTCTAACGGGGAATATCTTTTGATAAGTACATTTACTCTAACAGGCTATCTGTTGGTTGACGGTAGGATGGGATATGTACAGGCACGAGATTTTGGGTCTGCACGTTGCTAGTACGGTCGGTGGAGCACAATTCTACCCCCACTGTGTGCAGGTGCGCGTTACTGGAGGAGGATCTGCGAACCCATCTGGTGTTGCGTTGCCTGGCGCATATAACCCCACTGAACCGTGAGTAACGATTACCATAGGTGGGCCTAGTAAGCTTGACTCGTTGATGTTTGTCCACATATGCAGGGGCATTTTGACACAGTTGTGGTGGTACAGTCCTTCGAACACTTCTGCTACATACACCATCCCAGGTGGGCCCGTATGGCAGGGATGAAGAGAGCATGAAAAGTGCCTGGTTGTATGTATGATATACACAGTCGATTGGTTCAAACCAAGCGCTGTAGCTGATACACTGTCGAAGCGCAAGTAGACAGGAATGGAACATCGGAAAATCTCGAGGGTCACCGATGTCGGTGATGAACTTATCGAGTTGAATCGTGGGTAATGAGGGCATTTGAAAGCCGTGTTTGCGATACCTCCAGTAGAGATTGTGGTGACGGTGTGATAAGGAGTGAGAAGATGAGTCGAAGAGAATCCTAAGTTCGTGGGTCACTTCAATCCCCGAAGCGGGTTGAGAAGTGTGTTAACAAGTTATAAAATACGAACAGAACGAGGAGAAAGAAGAGGGAGAGCGAGTTGAAGCTAGGCAAGAAATAAAAATTGAATTGTCGGGTGTTTGTTTTCTTCACGGATGCTTACACAACAACTTAGCTTTCTCAGAGGCCACCACCATCCTCGCTGCCTAGCTCTACAATTTCCCATTGCACATCTTCTCTCGGTCCTCCCAAGGATCTGACATTAAGCTCTTATTTATTTCCGCTTTTGCTTGTTCTTTCCCCAAGGCTTTGACCCAGCGCTCGTCTTTTGTTATCCGTTTTACACTGACGTCCCGCGACTTTCAACACAACCACTCGTCTTTCCAATCTTTCTCATCCTTGTTTCACCCCAATTCACCCCTCAAATCCCCGTGCCTGCGTTCGCTCAACTCTGATGCCGCGACCACCGAAAGTGACGTCTTCCCGGTCAACTCCGCGTCCCTCCACACGTTCGCAGCAGCAGTCGCCACCTGTTAGCAAACCCAGCGTTATCATCACCTTCAAAAACCCATCCACTGTCGCATCCAGCAGTAGGGGGGAAGTCAGTGACAACGACAACGACAGCGTCTGCTCGTCTTCAAAATCTTCCGACGTCATTCTCGCACGATCTTCCGGGGCGAAAAGCAAAGTAAAAGATGATTCGGGTGCTGCCAAGGCACCCTGGCGCCATCCGGACGAGCTTGACTACTTCAGACCATACGATTGGTCAGAAGACAAAATCATCTCCCAGCTCCGTTCCATCGTTTTCAGTGTTCCTCCCCCTGTCTTTGGCAAACAGTCCTTCATTGAAATTACTCTTTATCACGACGGCGATTTCGACAAACCCCGACCTGTCAAGGTTCCCCGCGGCTATCGTGTCCCTCTGATGTTCGTCGCCAAGTTTCAATGGGCAAGCCTAAAACTCGTCCTTACCAGTGCTCAGCGCGAGAAGGAGTGGTCCGACTACAAATTCGATATCCTTCACCTCTCCCGCCTTTGCCAGCGTTTCTTTTCTGAGGCACAGACTGCTTGTAACAAAGGCATCATCGAAATCCCCCCGATGAAAACCAGAGCCCCAGAGTTTCAAGTCGAGCCTGGGGCCATGACTCGCAAATGGCGATGTCCTACCTTCGATCGTGCGCTCGCTCGTTATAACAAGAACTGGCTCATCAGCAGGGAGGAGTTTTTGAGGGACTTCTACATTGAGTTTGAGGATGAGGAATATGCTAAGGATGTTCTCAAAATTGGTGCGTCTCTTGGACAACCTTTCGTATTTCCACAGCGTGTTTTGTTTCACTCTACTCTTCATTTCTTCGGATCTTACTTACACTTGAATGGCTTGTGCTCAGATTGGTCGCGGTGGGCGCTCAAAGGTCACAAGGGCTTCAAATTGACGCAGGATGAGCTTCGATGTGGTATTGACGGTTGGATGCTCACTCGCGGCTTGAAAAGGGACAGTGAAGGGAAATGGATTTGGGTGGACGAGTATGTGATCAAACAAGAGGAGATTGCTGCGGCGGTGGAACCAGTCCACGAAGTCATGACACTGGGGTCCTCAGTGGATAAGATTGTCACGCAAGGTGACGAGGAAGTACAGCCAACTCCTGCTCCATCTGTCGAACCCTCACAGAATGGTCACTCGAGTGCACATACTGATGGTCGACTGTCTCCGGAGTTGACGCCGCTGGTTAAGCCACCTGTTGAAGAACCTGTCACATCTACACCGCCGCACCCGCCTCATGTCCTCGAACTTTCCAACCATACCGCTTTAGTTGTCGCTTCAGAGGTGCGTACTGCTTGTTGTTGTTTCGTCACTCATGTCTCTGATCCTGCCTTGCTGATAGGGTGTCACGGAAGAGGCCACGAAACCGCCTTCACCTGAGCAACGTTTAGTTGAAAAAGTGCGTCAACACCCTAGGAGCCATGAAGTCATCATTAATTTCATGCTTAGTCGCATTCACCCTTGAGCAGCCTATTATCATCTGCTTCACCCAGCGTACCTCCACCTAATACTTCGGAACCGCAGACCGCTGGTCCTGACACTTTTACTGTGATTCTCATTCCTTGCTCTGTGATCTCAAAACTTAATGCGTCCATTTTAGGGTTTAATCATCGGTCCCAGACCACCGTCTACCCGTTTAGAATCCCCCGTGGACATGGGCCGAAGCTCAAAGCCGTCTTCCCCGCCGCATGGGCCTCTTCCTGACCTTGTTATATCCCCGGCGACGGCGCCCTTGCAGTCACCCCCGCATTCTCAAAGACCTACATCATCTTCAATCCCCCCAGCCTTCTCTGAAGGCACGCAACCTCCCAAGTCGCCTTCGCCGCCCTCCATCCCTAGTCCCGAGGTGACATCACGGAGCATCGAACCCGCAGCTGAGATATCGACACTGAAGCCAACAAATTCTGATACGTCCACGAGTGATTATAGTCAAGATTTGATATACGAACACGGTGTGGAAGAATCAAAGGTGACTCCAGTGGACCAGAGGTTTTCTCCAACTTCAATTGATTCGACACCGACCCCCAGCCCTACCATTGTACCCCAGGGGTCGAAGGAACCTACCTGTCCAGGAATGATACCAGCCACTCCCAATACAGGATCTAGTGGGCCTCACGCCGGTGCCACCCAAGCCGCCCCATGTGGTAGTTTCACTCCAGAACCTCTCCCCGACGCATTTTGGCCTGAAACTCCGGTACAAGAGTAAGTTGAAGTTTTCATTATTTGACCTTTGAGTCTTCGCTAATCATCCCGCTTAGTATCAAACCCAATATCGCGGATACATCATCTCAACCAACACCTTATTGGCTTCCTTCCCGTGTCCCCTCACCGCTGACAAACCAGAATATCGCAAGTAAGTTGCCATGTTCTTGGACATTGCTTCGCCTTGACCTCATCGCGTTAGCTTCCGAACGGAATGAATCATCGAAGTCTCCACAGCGATCGCGATCTCCGGTCTTTATGAGCCCCCTTCTGCCACCCACGACGCGATCACGCTCCACGTCACCCGACGAGATTCCTGGATTAGGGGGGCTTTCTTCCAGACACCCTTTGGGTCCTCTACCGCAATTCGTTGCGCCTACAATAACAGCACGGACTGTGACAGAGGGTTCAAGTTGGAGCATTCCAGGCTCAGGGAAGGAACTGGAGGAACTAGAGCAGGGGAAGCAGAAGACAGTGTCTGTCATGATGAAGCCCAGCGATGATTTAGCAAAGTCCATTGACGGAAATGATGGCGCTAACGATTCAAACCTTAGCATCATTAGCGTTCCTTTTGACTATGCCTCAGAGTTTGCCGCAGATGGTGGTTTTCCACCGCAGTCACCCAGGGTGGAACCCACTATGGAGCCGCCTTCATCCGTCGTTCATCCATCTCCTTCGACTCCACCGCCAACTAAGAGTCAAAGTCAATCTCTACCCCGGGGCTCCGACTACGATGATGATTCGGACATGGACTTCGGCACCCCTGTCACCAGCCCCGTAATCATTGTCCCATGTCCGAAGGTTGATACTATCGATATGTTGCCGCCACCTGTTTCCCCTTGTCCTGTATCCATTGTTCCCAAGTTGAAAGACATGACTTCGGGGACAAAAACCCCGAGGCCCGAGGCGGGGTCAGGCGCTCCTAACGTCGTGACACCCCGAGCTATGGCTCCAACGACGGCGACTCCGGCAGTTCAGGTATCACGAGCTACGACCCCGAAGCCGACATATAGCCATCCAATTGCTCAACAGACTCGGAGAGCGGGACTGGAGGAACGAGACTTTGATTCCGGCTTTCCTACTGAAACGCACGAATCACATATAGAGAAAGACACTGAGATCCAGATACCAGATCTCCATTCTCTGCAGATGGCAATGGCATCTGTATCCGAGCTCCCCGCCCCTGCCCAATCTTCGGCTGCTGCACAGGCTGTTCAGGAGACTACCATCCCACCTCTACCACCAATTTCAGCACCGACCCTTGCATCTACCACTCGCGTCTCCCGAATACCCAACTCAGCCCTTCTATCAACCCCAGTACTGCCTACACAGGCTCCTTTTTCGACCCTGCTACCTCTGCCTTCCCCAACCTCATCACCAGCTCAAACTTCCGCCGTACCGATGATTGAGCCGACTTCATCAAATCCTACCCTCGCCACATTGCTGAAAAGTAATGCAACCTTCCCTCCCGAAAATGGGGTGCAATCTCCGCCAAGTCGTCACGACCAAGTTCGGAATCATGTTCAACCTATTGAACAAAATATATCCGTAATGCAGCCTCTGCCGTCTCCAACCCCCCTTCGACCCCAGGTTACTGTCCTTGTCGGCGCTACGACTCATCCCCCTTTACAATCAACCCCTCCTTACGAGCAGGAACCTGATAATGCATACTCCCCCAGAGTTCATCGGCAAATCAACTCCGAAATGCAGCAATCATCCTCTCAAGAGCAATTCCAAGCGTCCCTACCTGACGTACGTTCCGTCATTTGGTACACACTTAGTTTTAATAATCATGCACTAAATTCATGTCTAGTCAACATGTCGCAAACGTCAGAGGGAAGACGAGAGTGATGATGAAGATACAGAAGAAGTAGCCTTCAAAAGTCGAAAGAGGGGTGAAGGTCTTTCGATCCGGGAAGGCGGTATCGTGGTTCGAAAAGTTGTTTCGATGGTGCGGGATACGCTGACGGGTTTGAACGACCTGTTGGAGATTGCGGCGGAACAGGAACTTATACCCTCAGAGAAACTCAGAGGGAGGAACAAAGGAAAGGCGAACGCAGTGGAAGCGTTCGGGGAGGAGTCTCCGATCCATACACCAACCACACCTTCCCCTTTTGTCCAAACGCCCATTCGATCCCGTACGCGCGCCGATTCGAGCGAGATTGCCCGCCTGAATGAAGAGCTCCTATCGATGAAAACAGAGGTGACTCAGTTGAAGGACCGAAAGGTAATAGACATCCCTTCCGAACAAGATCACGTACGTGCGATGCGGTTAGAACTGGAAACATTGAGGGAACAGATTCGCGTCCTCAAAGAGGCCAAGGCGCCTGCAACGGAGCCAACAGAGGTGCAAGCGATGAGGGATGAGATCGCATTTCTCAAGAATGAGATGCGCTCACTCCAGAGTAGCTCTAGACGATCCTCGATGGCCCCCTCTACTCCATCCACACCAAATCTGAGCCTACGGTTTAACAACACTATGACTCAGACGATTCACCCTCTGGCCCATTTGCTCGTTGAACCCCATAGTATCCCTCCGACTATAATAAATACCGCAATTCAGCCAGAAACTGCTCAGCCTCCGCAGTCGGCGTATTCACGGGATTCCCATCCTCACGAAGGCGGTAGGGTTGAAAAACGGCCCGATGCACCACCTACCACCCCACGCTCTCCAATTATCTTCGACGACATACCTCTTCCCGTGAAATCCAAGAGGAAAGCACGCATGATCTTTTCCAGGAGTTAGAGTAGACCCTATTTTGTTGCTTGTTTTGTTTAGCTTGTCACTCGTATCTCATGTTCCTTGCCTCAACATGCGTAATTCAGTGTATCCATCTTTTCCTCTTATTGCCTAATGTGTAAATAAGTTTCGATCTGGATGCTGAACCACATCTAGGTCATGCATATAGTCGGACAACCGTGTGATTGTGTGAATCAGAGCAAATGCGATTCAGTTCATTTCTGATCCAAACCGTGGCTGGATCGACCACTCCGTGAAGAAAAAGACATCCTCTTGACATCCCTATATTGATATATGGGGTTTGCACCTTTGAGCGAAGATAACCCGGTCATTAAACAAGTGGCCGTTGGGAGCTTAATCGCACTGGTCATTCTAATTCATTCGGATATACCCTCGGTCTCCTGACTATGTGTGCGATTGTTGTTCGGTCGCCAGTCGGTTACCATTTTTCATTTGGAGATTGCGTTGACAGGTAATTTCCCGGAAGCCAAATTATGGCAAAAGATCCAAGAAGGACATCTCCAGCAGTTATGAGCGTCACATTCTGATAAATTATAGCCCCGTTGTGCTGCACACTCAGGCCATATCAGTTCTATGCCCAACCTTGACTGAAATGGGAGCTGACAGGCCGCGATATGAAAAAAGACAATAAAGTAATACCTTGCATATCACGCCTCCTTCTAGAGCCCCACCTCGGTTCACGCGGATGTCTATCACACCTCATACTCCGTGGAAGTCCTTACATGCAACGACCACCCTTCACGCTGCTGGAGCCGCAAGCTTCCGGCTGCCGCGACGGTGATTAAATGGACTGCATTGCGGAATCTCTGCGGCGCAAGTCGGTCTTCAAGTATTTGTGGAACGACACAAAGAATTCGAGCAGCTCAGGATGACTCTGCTAATGGGTTCAGAGAACTCTGGCTTGGGAACTCTTGATATATAACGGATAGATGTTCTCTTTTTATCTGAAACCAACCCGAACAGCCCGACGCAACATCAGCCAGTGTTATCGTGATCACCTGAGTACCTTAGTCTTGTGAGGTGCTGAGCCAGTGTGAGAGGCGTCCCAGGGACTAGCCACCCAAGAATCTTACGCCGTGCATGTAACCCACATGGACACAAGGCATGATCTTCAATTGTGAGATTTGAAAGATTTAAAGACGCGCAGTTGGGCCAGAATGTTGTAACTCCTTCAGCTGAGAAGGCTAACGTTTCTTTCGAAACAACCCAGAAGCACTCGGAGGATACGTGGTTGCTACTCGACGATTTGCAACCATGGCCCGCTTTCATCTCGGGACTGGCCAGTAGTCCTGAGCCAACAGGTCCTACTTCAACCGCACGGCCGCGAGGCAGGGAGCCACCAGCCTGGCTGAGAGCCGTCCTTTGGATTCATTAACGCCCCCTTCCGTGAAAGAAACCGCGGCATGAGCCGTGTAACTTTGTATCTCAATAAGTTCATTCCCTTTGCCTTTCATATTGTATGTGAGTACAAAACACAACCTTGTTTGATCAGCGGCAGCATATTCATTGGTTCGTTCATAGTAAATTTAGACTCCGGTAATTATACAAGAATGAGTGAGAAACCTGCCCCAAAGCCAGGCTTACCGCGAACACACATAGGCAGATGGTCTTCATCCGTGAATTCATTTCAGCCCCTTTTGATGGATAAAACCTCCATCTGTGCCACCGACACCGACAGTTTTTCGTTCATGCGACTAGATCGGTAATACAGTCGGTACCAGTGGCTCCTTCCATTCTACGACAGCGAAGCGGTTTTGGGAATGGTGAGCTACGGGAAGTGTGCCACAACACGCTTCTCTTCGGATTCTGGGGCGGCTCCGATCGCGAGCCTGATCATACTGAGTGTTTCATTCCCGTGGACCTCAGACGACTTATACTCATGTCCCGGTGTTCTGGCCCAGACGACGGGTTCAGGGATCGGTTATCAACGTAATTAGCGGAGTGCTACAGCAAAACAAGATGAGCATCATCCATCCACATTTTTTATGGTCCAAACTGGTTTGTTCGCGGTACGACCAAGGACTGTTGCGAGCTGGGGCGAAGGTCGGGGCTGAGGTTTAAGCACCCCAAATACCGTTTGATCAATGCGCGATCTTCCTCATTGGTCTCCTCTCCTAACTAGTAGCTTCGCTATCTCGGACATCATAATCAACACATGCTTAGTACTATCTCCCCTATACCCGCTATCTGGTTTGGAGCGAAAGGAAGCCCGCGGTACGCCGTCGACTATATAAAGAGTTGTGAGGAAGACTTGGCGAGTTGCCGTACCTCTAAATCGGACCAGATACCTGAGATATAACAAGTTCAGTTGATTGACGAGTGTGTATGTCCAGCTGGTAGCTCTGGAGAGCCCATGCTCTCGTCACCCCGTTTCGGGCATGTGATATGGTCCAAGGGGCGGCAAACCTGAATTTTGGACTGAGAAGGAACCCTACCGGGGCGATATGATTTGGGGCATAGGCACATCGTTTAAGACAAATGGGCCTTTGAAGGAAGTTCACAAATATAAACCGGAGAAACAGCGTTAAGAAGCTTGGTTTCCGACATCACCGCAAGGCGCTACTTGCAAGAATTCCAGCGCTCAGCGCCTGAGGTATTTTGGCGCAATACAGAATAACATCTATCGTCCGCCGTAAAAGGAAAGGGTGTCATCAGTCAAGTGACAGATCATTTGCTGAAGACCATGCGTGGAGCTTCCAGGTTTGTGGAAAGTATGTGGGAAACGGGCCAAACAAACATCAACTTGGCACAGCAGTGGGCGAGATTCGATGAGTTGCAGAATCCTGGAAACGATAGCAGGATAGTTACATCGGTATTGGTGTAATATTGGGCTGCAAGGATTGATACTTACACGGAGAGTGGTGCGCGAATGTTTCGCTATAAAAATGAGTATGTTATGAAATAGGGATGGAATTGGGTTTAGTGTTTGGAGCGGAATTCACATGTGTATCGTCCCGCTCTTTCTTGTCCAACAATTGCCACGCTTCCCCGCATTTGTAGCGGTTCTGTGTCGTTTCTACTTCTTCCCCAGACACTCCTTTTGTCCCCATGGATCTCTCGGTCTCTGTCCCTCCCAGTGCGTCCTCTATCAGCGGCGACAGTACCACCGCTAGCTCAACCTCTGCCACCTCCACTACTATCACAGACCCTTCCTCTTTCACAAACGGAAATGACGTCGATCAGTCCACCGCGGAAACTTCAAATAGCTCACCAACAGATGATGCCATCCCGTCCTGGAAGCCCAATTACAATCTCGATTCCCCTCCCCATGTTAAACGAGCCTACAATCCCGAGGAAGCTCTGGATGATATACCAGGCGTGAGCTACGCGTTGGAGATCTTCTTGTCATCTCATATGCTCGAATCGGAGGAGTACTGCCACAAGATGGATGAGACTAAGTGAGTCGTTGTAGTCGTCCTGCCCGGGCGCTTGTAACGCTAAATTTTCTCAGAGAACGCCTGTATTTCGCCACAGGCTATGGCCTGATCCAATGTGTTAAGGGACTAATGTCGTACGAGGACGATGTGTGTACTCGAGTTGTGATGTCTACTCGATAGGCTGACGCTTCTCACAGGACCTTCTCGCCGGCATACGTCACACAAAACATGGCAATCATATCGCCAGTCAACATCGCAAGAAGCAAGCATTCCTTGGTTCTCGTCTTGCCGGATATGTTGTTTCCCACTTCGCCTCTGGCGTTAGTCACATCCGAAGCATGACGCCAGTGGAACGACACGCAGAGCTCGTCTATGCCGAGAGCTTATTTGAGAAGGTTAGAGTTTCCTTAGATGATGTTCTCCCATCTTAGTGCCATCTTACAGGCTTTACTTGGAATCGTCTATTCCGGTGACTGGCTCGCCTTCATCAAAGAAGCGTGCGTAGCTTTTAGCGATAATTGAATATGCTTACCGATGTCGCTCGCGCTGTGTAGATTGAACATGAGGACGACGATTGGGATCTACCGACAATTGGGCCAATTCCTTGATGCTGTAGACGCTGAAGCAACCGCTCGTGGTGAAGGTCCGATTGACAAGACAATCGATCCCCACTTCCGTTCTGGTGTCTATCTTGGTCTAGGGATAAGCCATATTATCTTGAGCCTGATGCCTGGAAAGCTTATGACGCTCGTCGAGCTGTTCGGATACCACGGAGACCGCAAGTTCGGTCTGGGGGCTTTGATGAAGGCCGGCGGATGGACGCATGAAAAGGATGAACCCGAGATCTCCGCTAGTGCGTGAACCCCTAGAATAATCCCGGGACTGACACTGATCCTGCACATTGCAGAGGAGGAAGGCGTCCGACGAACTATTTGCGATATGGCACTGCTTATATTCCACCTCGTCCTTTCAAGTTTTACTTTCGATGGTGTTGATATCACTATCGCCGCCAAAATACTCCAGTGGAACTTAAAGCGATACCCAAATGGTATGTTGAATACCCCCATCGTCCAACAATCTCACTAAAGATATGCAGGCGTTTTCTTTTTATTCGGTGCTGGTCGCCTCGCTCTCTGCCAGTCCCAGCCTGCAAAGGCGGTTTATTATTACACCAAGGCTATGGAGTCCCAGACACAATATCGCAATCTGCATCATATATCCTTCTGGGAAATCGCAATTGCTAATCTCGCTTTATGGGATATCCCTGCTAGTCTGAAATGCTGGACTGACCTAAGGGCTGAAGCTACTGTACGTACAAGTCAATTCTATCGATCGCGAACACTCACCAAAGGCCTGACAGTGGTCGAAAGCTATCTACACTTATGGGATGGCCGTTTGTCTGTTGGAAATCGGGGATGAGACTCAGAAAAAGGAAGCAGCGAAGCTCTTGGAGAAGGTCCCCGATTTGAGGCAGAAGATTGCAGGGAAGTCGATTCCTCTCGAGGTGCGCCACTGTTCACTCTTTACCTACGAGTTGCTCACAAGACCTTCTGCCTCCACAGAAATACGTGGCTCGGAAAGCTCGCAAGTTCTCACAACAAGGCAATCGGCTCGCTCTACCCGCTCTCGAGCTTGCTTATATCTTCCTCGGTATCACCCACGCCCCACGGGAAGCCATCGTTAACAAGATGCTGCCAGAAATTGAGAAGGTATTATCTAAACTCAACGCACACAAGTCCAATCCCAAGAAATACGAGGGTGGCCATGGATATTGGGATGATTACTGCTTAGCTCAGTTCCTAAAGGGCGTTTGCTTGCGTTATGTCGCGTATCCGGTGAGTGTGGGGTTACCAATGATAGGGTCATCCTAATGTATACCTCAACAGGATCCAGACGCCGTCTGCGACCCGGATGAGCCCGTGGCGATCCCCAAAACGCAAGCCGAGAAAGAGTCCGAAGAAGCTTTCCAGCTGGTGTTGAAGCATGGACCCAAGATTGAGCTAGACCATCACCTCGTATATCACACTCGTTAGTACAAGTTGGCATATACCCTATTCTTTTCCGGCTGACTCCGGCTCGTGCCCCGTAGATTACGAGCTGGGGAGGTTGTTGGCTTGCCAAGGCAATCACGATGCCGCTCGAAATGAATTTGAACTTGTGATTAGTGGGAAACATCTAGAGGTTGGTCCTTCAGGCAAAAAGGTGCGGCGATAGTGTTCAAGCCGGCTTCAGTCATCACTGACATATGGCTTTGATAGGGTAAATATAGCATGGAGGTACGTTATACGATCACTTGTCTACCCTCCTCCCTAATCATAGCTTCAGAATGCGCTCCATATGAGATGCCATGCAGCTATAGACGCGCTTCACCAGAAACGCTTGTGACCTGCTCACCGGTTTGCCGCCATTTTATGTCAAACATTTGGATCTCTGCGATTGCATTATCTACTTTGTACACATGTTCAGTTATCTATTGCCTTATTACTTCGGAACGAGTCAAGATGTTTGCATTTACCCGAACTTGTATTACTGCTATTTCTAGTCTAACCCTCAAGTCTAGATTGTATCTAGGATCATTTGGCATTCCTTACTTCGTCTCTTCCTAAACGCTGTGCCGAGCTCAACTGACTTCGCCACCCGTAATTATGACCAGATCTGGTGTTCAGTGACAATAGTTAGTACACTGTCGTGGGAGTACGAGAAGCCTCCAAGTGCTTCTAGCACACACTTGAACGTGTAGTACCGGCGAAAACCGGCTTTCAACGCAGACATGTCGCTTATCCTTCCATCTATGGAGCAGGTCACCTAAACACCGCTACTTTTGTGCAATCGAAATAAGTCTGCCAAATTCTTCAGTTTTCTTAACCCTCTGGTAAAAATGCTTCTTTCGCTTGTCTGAACAAAATGGCTCGACAGAATTTTATTCTGTTGAGAATTGACGGACCTATTTCTTCGGGGTGCTTCACCCGATGGCCATATGTTCCAAATGAGGAAGGTATTTCCAAAAGCGGGTGACTGCATAATCTCGTCCACTAGTCTAATCTCATAGCAATGCCCTCTAGAACACTCCGATGGGATTTGTACTTCCATGAACTGAATGCCCAGACCTGTAACTGGGCATCACGTACTGAGAGACCACTACGATAAACGTATGGCCACCTGAATGATCGGCTCTGCCATTTGCGAATGAGCATGGTATCGACTGAAGCAAATGCAAGAGGCATGTTTGCTTGCAATGTCGAGAATGTGTAATCACAGTGCTCGCGAAGCCACCGTTTCACACAGCCCCAAAAGCACTCGATAATGCTAAGCTCACAGTGGAACTTCAGAAGGACCAGCCAGATATGCTCTGCTCCTTCGATAGCCTCTTGCGCCAGCAATTTCTGGGATTGAAAGTCGGGCTGGAGCTCGATGATGCGCTTTGCATAGCAAGCCTGTTTCAACTTCTGGACACCGTTTGCACTGCATCGTCAAACCAACTCTCCAAAGGCCCCGTCCAACAAGCATCTGCTTCATCCCCTTTGGTTGAGCGCTGCATTCTATATGTCTGGATGTCGCTCAGTTCCTCGCGACGAACCAAATTTAGTCACGATGATTATTTATTTACATTTTATTTTATTTTATTCTATTTTATTTTATTTTATTTTATCTTATTTATTTTCGGAACGACTTCTCCGTCGAGATGACTGCACAAAAGTAGCGGTGTTTAGGCGCCCCGCACCATAGCTTGAGCCTCAAGTCATTGATCCCGGCCTCTTCATGAAATAGCACCGAGTATGTCAAGTGAGCTGCCGTTGGCACCTGACCTTTACATCTGTGGCCTTGCTCCTCCGTTAGGAGATGACAATGATCATCTGTCCTACAGAGTACAACAGACCGTGGTACTCAAGAATGCCGAATGTGGTTCTTATTCTCCAGGGGGAGTTGCAACGAAATTCTTCTAATTTCGTACCGTCGTATCACATGTACTACGCTTTCAGAACCCTTCATTACATGCGAATCGATATATGTCGTAACGATGTTTTCGTGGCCGATGGGATCCTACCAATCAAACTTGGCCCTCGTCAGAGATAACCGTACCTTAATCGCATATGGCAAGCTCAAGGGTTTCGCCTGTGTTGCAACTTCACCCAACTTCACTCACAACCCCATTTTGAGGCAAAGGTCTATTGCAAACTCAACCAGGTACGTCAAATGCGCTTGGTCCTCACATATGTGATATTGAGTGGCCCGCTATGGCGCTTGATGTTTTCCCCCCTGATAAATACTCGAAACTTGGTATTGGTTGAAGAGAAGCGATCTGGGTAGCAGGCAAGTTATGTCCGTGTTTGCTTTTCTAGGGTAGTGAGCGGCGGGGGGTAATAGCGTCCCATAGCACCTCAGTTCAGGTGAGTCTGTCGCTACATTGAACCCCAACCTGGGCCGTGATGGTTTCATGTCAAGTTGACAGAATGACAGGAAGGACCTACCGGTGAGAAATGCGCTCTAACGGCCTGTTCCTCGGGAAAATCTCGCCTACGGGCATCTGTCACCGTTTAGGCCTTTGGACATGGCATCGGAATATTCGATCCTTGAACTTAATCGAGGGCATAAAACCGAACGCCAGTCGACAATTGTCATACACTTTAGTGCCCCAGAATTATGCGCCTTCGACTTTTACTCATCTCTTCCATTTGCCTCAGTGCTCAGGCTGTTCCTTTGGCAGTTACTACTACCGCCGTTCCGACTATGACTAGCACCGCTCTGGTGATTCTGAATTTTCAGTTGTCTAGACCTCTAGCTGACCCCCAACCTAATACGTAGGGACATTATACAACGGGGTCTCCTGACAGCGGAACGACAACGTGCGTTACATGGTGGCTGTCAGGCCCAGAGCCGACTACGGCTGTCTGAATGCTATAAGCGACCACATTTATTACCGTTGATCGTCCAATCTCAGCCTATTGCTCAAAGCTGTACCTCAGTGTACCGAGAGTGTCTATTTTGGTGTTCGATTAGCCGGATAAGAAATTGGGCCTTGTTGATTATTGAGAATGTATGTTTTGACTATACAGCAAATCGTGATTGGCGGCGCAAACGAAGTCCAATCCTCGAGAAAATGAAACTGAAACAGGTTTCAGGCATCAATATCTTCAGAAAGCGGATCAAACTCACGGTAAGGGTGCCATAAGTGCTGTTAAACCAGCCAGAAGAGCAGTCGCGCCGACTGTTCCGAGTTTTCCGTACATCGCTCCCGCAAACAATGGAAAGACTGCTGCGAATGTGGATCTCATGGCGCTGTTCGCAGCCATAGCAGAAGCAGCGATGGGTCGGTAGGTTGTGACAAGATAGGTGAATGTCGACGTAAAGACGAAATAGATTCCACATCCAAACGGAACCGATGCTATCATTGGGACGATCCAAGGCACCGCTGGGTATGTCGTGAAGGCTAACCAAAATAATCCTGGCATGAATTAAGAATTATACTCGTTACAGCAAGTTTTCCAAAAGGGAAACCTACCAACTGGTACACAGATTGCACCAATCTGCCCCATGTAAAGCCGAGCTTCGGGCGGTAATGCTCCCCCATTTCTTTTTGAAATCCTCTCGTACAACCTTGTTCAGGAGTCAACTTCGCTCAGATCTTTGATGATGATAATGAGGACCTATTCCAGTATGGTTGAGTCGATAGGCCGAGAAGCATTCCCACTCCTATCCCGAGAAATCCTAGGCCAGTTTCCTGAAGACTAAACCCATGTCCATCCTGGAAAATGACTGGATATGCTTGAAATGCCAAATACAGTATTCCTAGAATGAGAGATGTCCTAGTGAAAGGAATGAATCTTACCCCTTATGCGGGCTATCAGAAGTCTTACCATATATCCAGAAGAAGTGCCATCCGGTCGAGGAGTAAGAGCTCTGAGAGGATCTAAGCATCTCACCGTTACAAAGCGCTTGTATACCTACTGAAGGGAGTGTAACAACTGAAAACGATTGCCTTCAGGACCCCTTTCTCGACCTCATTCATGCGTTTCTCTTCCTGAGCTGGCGTGAGATCATATCTATAAGGGACGATATATCAAACTCTTCACGTCGGTTGTATCAGCCTAACTTACCGTCGAGCCTTCGCTTTCAGCAAGACTGGAACATATGTTTCGGGGACAAACTAATCTCGTAAGGCACCAATTTGACTTCGCTCTCCTTTTCACTTACGAGAACGATGGCAAGGAATTGCCCAAAGGACCAGATGATTATGAGATAATATGTCCAGCGCCAGTCCAAGTGCTTTATGTTGAAATTGCGTCGTTCCGACGAGTACTTTCCTGACTGCAAACTAACTCACCTGATTGATGAATCTATTGCTTGTTTACATCATGCAGCAATCAGAGGTAATAAACGCTTACCCCCCCAGAAGAGGACCAAGGACTGGACCCAAAAAGGGACTAACGGTGTATAAAGCCATGGGGCTTATCTCAAAGAATGGGCACCTGCTTCCGATATTTGTAATGCTTCCGTACCTTGTTACTGTCGCATCAGAGAACAAATCGCTGACGCTACCACCGGCAACACTCAAAAATGCGGATCCGCAGAATCCTGTAATGAATCGAAAGATTAGAAAGGTGGCTATTAGAACCGTATGATAATCAGCTACGATAAAATTGGCTATGATAACTTTGTCACCCTTACCTATATTCGGTGCGAAAGCGACGGGCCACGCAAACGCAAAAAACAGCCCATACGATACGCGATAGATGGGGTTTCGTCCGTAAACCTCTGAAAGTGGCCCAACAATTAACGGTCCAAGACCAAGCCCTTCGACAAACAGGCTAATGGAAAGCACCGAAACGGTGTGTCCCACGTGGAATTCAGTAGATACGCCGTTTTCAGCAAAAGCAGCCTATGATACATGAGGTGAGAGACTATCGGGTGCATATCCAACTCGATCTCGCACCAATGATGAAGCACAGGTAACACACAACGAAGATGCACTAATCACGGCAACCACCAACCATTTTCTCCAGGTTGGGAGATGCTGCGGGTGTTCATCGGGTTCCAGAACATCCGGAGAAACAGAGTTCTCAGGGTTGACAGGACCACGGGCCAGATCTCCTTCGTGCATGGCGGTTGGCGTTGACGGAGTTGTCGACATGGAGCGTGTTCAGAAATCCAAGGAGACAGAAAGAGATGATACGGGTGTGCGGATAAGTGCAAAACCAGATCGGTAAAGGGTGGATAGTATGTATAAGCGAGCCTCTCACACTGCATGCACACGGAAAATGTTGCTGACTACTCTCAAGAAAACCTTGTGGTAATTTAGTCAAAATTTTCTCGCGCTTTTGTTTAGGTAGCTCTTGCCGCAAACCCCGGCGGTTCCCACGTGGCAAAGAGTCCCACAATTCACCATTCCCCTTGTACCACTTCCTACTACCCCCGAGCAACAACCTCACTCTCGCTTGAGCCCACCGGACAAGAGATGAAGAACACCACCCTCACCTATTTTCGACCAGATATTCTTAGGATCCTCTGGGAATTTGATGGGATGACTCGAATCAATGGGTGTCCACATGCTTCCGGCATCTAAAGGCGTGCAGGGGAATTGGAGTCATTCGACTGGCATTTGGTGTAGATAATCCCAGCTCCCAATGATAATTCATATAGACTTACAGGAGATTCCCCGAGTAGTCTTAAGCTTCGGTAATCAATGTCACTACTCCATTGGTTCCTGCTGTTGTGATGCAGAAGGGTGTGCAAATGTTACCGCAGGTCTATGTAATATACAGAAATTCCCTAGCCATCCCTGCGACTTCTACCGGTGGGCCATTTGGGTAGAACACCGATCACGGTGATCTGTGAACGTGATTCTGTCAGCTACTGTCCCTGGTTCTCTCCCATTATCAACCAGGAGTTAGTCAACTAATTCAACCCTCGTTTCAGTCTCTCGAGGGACAGATGCTCGAGCGTATGCATATCAGTTTACCTAAGCCTTGGCAACCATCGCTCGAGTCCTCGAGAATCCCACGTACAGTTCTTTTCTCCGGGCTCGGCAATTAAAACTAAGGCAACGCAAACCCATCGTCTCCTGGACGATTTCGGCAGCTTCCAATCCATCTGCATACCGATATTGAATCCCTATTCTTCCCTATTGCTACTGACGATATGGCGGATCAACGATCTCTGACTCGGTTTGGAAATGGGAATGCATCAGTGTGCCTTGGACCTGGGAAGGATGCCGTGATCCATGAGGCATACTGTACGGAATAAGGAATTTCAGATCATTTACACAATTCAGTAAGCGAGGGGATTGTGCACTCCACGGTGTTTTAGGAGTTAAGAATGATAATGACCTGGTCGTGACGTCTAGCTGTGCTTCGTGATCCCCTGAGGACATTTGGGGGAACTCTAAGTTCGTGGCGATTTCTACCGGGCCTTGCAGAACGAGGGTCCTTGTTTGACGCATGTGAATCACACCCTGTACGCACAGCTCTTCGCAGTTTCCGAGAACCTCGCAAAATCGATGTCCTCACGTAGCTCTTCATCATCATCGCAACCTCATAACTTTGAGTCGCCGACGGAGCCCGCTCTCAGACGATGGAATGAATCTCGATCATTTGAACAATTGATGCCCAATTGTTTAACAAGAAATCAAGGGCTCGATCGCAGATCACCAAATCGGATCTCGTACAGTTTTCCATGCCACTGTTGGCTCCGCTGTCTATCAAACAACATTCCAGGCATATTCCGGGCATCCCTTTTTTAGTGGCGGCCAACAACATGCGCTAGCAACTCATGTGGCAATCTGTTTATAGATGAAAATCCAAACGGCTCAGAGTGTGATAAAATTGAACAACTAATGGTATCTGATGAACGATGCAAGTTCCGACGACTCAAAAATAGGCGTGAGTCATAACTTCCAGCAGTGTATACTAATGTTTGCTCTTCCGAATGGGAACTTGCCATTCCATGTCTCCACATCCCTTCTGCTCTCTATCACAGCATGTTTCAACTTTTCGGCTGCCTCCCGGACCGCAGAGATATCCTCAACTAGACCACTTGCAATTTCATCTTTGGTACTCTGAAAGACCGTGTTTCTCAGTCAATGGAATGGCACATTTCTATAGGGGCGTACTTGGATAGCTTGACTGATATCATTGTCGATGACAGCAAGCAAATCAATCATGTCTCCTCGTTCTCGCCATCGAATCCCGATAGTAGCGCGAACAATCGTTGTCAGTAGAGGTAAGCTCGAGGAGCCTAAGCCGACGCCGTAAAGCTTTCGCGTTCGTGAAAGGAGTTCAGAAAGAGAAGGTGTTGGTGCATAGAAGGAATCCTCCTCTTGTTGGAACAGCGTGGAGGACATAAGTTCAGCAGTATTGTCGGCTCTACGAAGTCGATTGCGAGCACAGACTTTGTAACTCTGTGTCAGCGAGCTGGGGTTGGTGGCCAATAGGTTACGCGTGATAGCACGCAGACTGGTGTCTGCTGTCAGGAACCATTGTTGGTGGGACGAGGAGTTACTCACTCTTCTACGCTGGCGTTCGCAATAAAAGTGTCGAGCATAAGGTTCCTAGAGGTGACAGTCAGCACAGCTGATATGGTGCATAGGTCCATCCTTACACGTGTCCGAGAGCGGGACCTGGAGGTGAGATTGACTCAGGTGCAGGCATGTCGAATTAGGATAGGTTGCGATAGGAATACGGGGATGAGAGGCGAAATACGATGAGGGAAAGTACGGTAAGCCAGCGTATTTTATAGCATCTCACCCGAAGAATCATGCGTAGGAACATCATGGATCAAGATCTTCGGCGTTTTATCAATTGGTGGTCGTCCTGCGGTTCGGGATGACCCTGTGCGCCTTCATCAACTCGGTCTGGTTCCGCTTTGGTATGCCTTGATCGCCAACCCGAACTGGCTTGGACCATTGTCATTTATACTTACAACGTCATATTAGGTTGCCGCAAAAGTATAAAGCTCATGCTCGTTTGCCTTCCACCAAACCCCAGGCAACTATGACTTCTTTTCCTCCTCCGAGCGAATTTTCTCGATTGGGCCAAGTGCGCGTACCCTGCATATGGACGGGGCTATGGCAACTCTCTTCATCAGCTTGGGGCTCGGCTGACATCGAAGATATCAAGGAAAACATGAGAAGGTTGGTTGACAATGGTTACTACTGCTTTGGTGTGTCTGTTTGCGGCTCTTCATCGAGAGCTGCCACTCATATTGACCTCAGACATGGTGAGGCTCCTTCGGGTCTTTGCTATCGCATTCTCAAACTCTCTTGTGACTCTTCCAAAATGTTTGAACTCAAGGGTAGGCCATATCTCAATTGCGAATTCCTGAACCGGTTAGAACTGAGTTTTGCAAAACAGCCGATCACTATGGCTCAGCTGAAAACATAATTGTACGTGGCTGCATCGGGAGGATTTGTTCCGACGTCTGATTGGGGATGTCAGGGACAATTTCGTCATGAACTACTTGATCCCACTAATTTGTTCGTGGCCACCAAATGGTGTGTCTTCCACAAATGCGTTCCAACACGCGAAGTCGTGTTGGAAGCTGTGAAGGCTCGGTTGAGGGACCTGCAAACGACTCGCATCGATCTCCTTCAGGTCTGAGAACTTCGGCGTTCACACGTTCCATGCTGACGCCTAGAATGACAGTTTCATTGGCAAGATTACAACGACAAAGCCTACCTCGATGCCCTTTTCCACCTTCGAGATCTACAGGCGGAGGGTTATATTGCGAATATCGGCCTCTGCAACTTCGACGCAAAGCGAACAGACGAGATTTGTACCCAGTTAGGTCCAGGAGCCATTGTTTCCAACCAAGTTCAGGTAAGGAATCCGCATTCCGCCAGCTCCAGTCATATTGATGTGACTGATTGTTCACAACAGTTCTCCATTGTTGACACACGTCCGCTCCACGGAATGGGAGACGTCTGCATGAAGCACGGCGTCAAACTTCTCACATATGGCACGCTAGTACGTTGTTCACGATAACTTTATCTTCTCACTCCCTATTCTGCATACAATACGCTCATCAACGCTCCACGGGGCTTGCAGTGTGGAAATTTCTTGACGGACAAATGGCTAGGACAGCCTCTCCCTGACCCTTATGGTGAAGAGAATACGCTGACACCGTCTCAACGTAAGGTAAGGCGCCCAGATGGTGTTCTGATATCCAACCGCCTGTTCTTCTCAGCTCAGTTTCTCAGTATCTCGATGTGATCTTGATATCATGGGGAACATGGGAGCAGTTCCAATCACTTCTGAGAGTCTTGCGCACTATTGGCGACCGACACGGGGGCGTGAGCATAGCCAACATTGCCACACGTTGGGTTCTCGACCATCCGTTCGTGGGTGGTGTACTCATTGGTACGCACGCAGTGATGGAAGTTTTCTGGAATTGAAGGCTGACGTAGCGAACCGAACCTATCCAGGCGCGCGGCTCGGAATTGCAGAGCACTTTGCCGACAACGCGAAAGTTTTCAACTTCCGACTGACTCCGCAAGACCGCGCGGATATCGAGGAGGTTCTCGCGCGCACTAAT
Organism: Podaxis sp. C-F-92630; assembly: GCA_018524945.1. NCBI lineage: Eukaryota > Fungi > Basidiomycota > Agaricomycetes > Agaricales > Agaricaceae > Podaxis > Podaxis sp. C-F-92630. The sequence goes on from JAEUWS010001239.1 coordinate 26,332, forward strand.
AGCAGGAATATGATTACCACCATCGGCGACTGTGGGGCGGAATATCGGTCTTAAACGTCCTATTGTGTCCCTATGTACTGCCATTGCAGGAAGGCTTGCAACCTTCGGCTTTGGAAGTATCGATGAATCTTGTTCATTGCTTGCTCAATTGCAATGGAATTAATTAATCGGTTGTTATTAATACATGATTATACTCGCGTCGTCCAGACTCGATTAAAATGAAAGTTCAAGGTTTATTGGTTGACAAAGTTGATGCCAGTGTGCACGCAAGGAGCCCAATTCTAAAAATTGAAACAAACGCGAAACCAGTCATGCCAATTGGCCCTATAACTTACTTGTGGAACCCTGAGACAAAAAGGTGGATGGTAACCGTTGAATTGGCTGCAATTTGCGCTTGAGATCCCTCAGGATCGACGTTTTGGGATGCCAATCCCGGAAGGCATCACGCAGCTCTGCGATTTCCCTCGCGAAGAAATGCATAACGCGCTCATCCGCGATGACATCTCGCAGCGCCCATGGTATCTAGGATTAATCAGGTGATGAGTATGTCATAATTCCAAAAGCAGGTATCACGCACCTCATAGTCGTTCTGTTCATGGTTGGCGTTGAAAGGCTCCACAGTTGCATCCTGGTGATCCGTAAGGCCATCATTTGCCAAAAAGAGATATTTGACAGCCAAACTGCCAGTGAAGGGCATTGACGACATCATCAGTCAAATAACGGGCGAACAGGGCTGGACGACAACATACGCATATGTCGCAATTTCCTCGTAAGCGGTCGAATGGCCGATGCCGTTCAGGGAACCTGCCGTCGCTTCTGACAGGTGCGCAAGCAGTCCACTGTCGCTGATCCCCGAATTCATAATGCGAAGCAGAAGGACCAGTAAATTCGACAAGAAATCTGAAGAACTTCCAATTATAACAACATTAAAACCAACCATATGGACCTGAGATAAAAAAAGACATACTGGTATGCATCACCATCGATATACAGTGCTCGTAGAATCAATGGATGTGAGACGGCAGTGAACAATCCGGAATAGATGGGTACTACTTGGTCGTTTAGCGATGCCACATAGACCATCTTGACCTGGAGGTAAAAGATAGGAATATGAAGGCGAACAGATGTTGAGCCGTGACCTCGCCTCGGTGGAATTTACATTAGGAGCAACTCACCCCGTGATTCAGGACATGACGGAGAGCATTGACATATGACTGAGAAACGGCGCTTTCAGTATTCTAATAAGTTGTCAGCGAGACCCTAATGATATACCAACTACGCAGACCTGAAACTCGAAGAGCTCGCGAGCAGCGCTGGACTCAAAGTACTGTAACATAGGGAGACACGGATTGATAATCAGCATCCAATCATGAAGATCTGCATCACGTTGAATAACAACACACCTGAATGTACGGTTGGACAAAAGTGCTGCTGCTCAAGTACCGCAGTGGACCGAGGTGAATCCCACAAAGGGCGAGGCAGCAGACGCGTTGAGGCCTCGGCGCAGGTGCAGTTGACATTCCAGCGGCTGGGAATGACGTTGCCGGGCTAAGGACTTGGCTGTTTTTTGATGTACGAATATGTCGATCATGGATGAGGCGGTTCAAAAGATGCGTTGACACCACCGAGCCTTGTGAATGTGTAGCGACAAAAATCGCATCGGCTGCATGGACATCATCCATCCATTCCTGATTCGAAACCAAGCTACTGTACAACCTGACAATTAGAACGTAAGTGTCGTTGAGAATGCCATCTCGGTTAAGAATTTAACTCAGGTAAACAAAGCTACCCACTTTTCGACACGACGCTCGATGGTTCCTTCCCCTTCAAGTGGAATTCGTGTTATCTTGTCTAAAGATACAGCATACTCCTGTTGGAAGGTCTCCAATGCCCGAACCATCATGTTCACGAACTTGGCACTTGTTCCTGTTGGCTGCGCAGCAAACGACTTTTTAGCACCACCACGAATCAAAACCGGCTATCAAGGCATATGTTCACTAACCTCGCCGAGGACAGTTCGAACCACAGCACCTTGAGCCAGAATTACGGAACTAATTAAGGTCCAAGGCACACAGCGCGACATTGGTGCTACTCACCGGGGAACCACCCATGGACACCAATAACAACCACACGCCTACAACCGCGAAGTACGTCACGCACATGTGTACCTTCACTAGGGCCGAGGCCTCCATCTTTGTTCTTATCTTTGTCCATCGTCGCAAAGCGCCCAGTGGCGTGCCTAGTCGTCTGACTTGCAGTCCTGGAGGGCAAGGAAGGGCTCCCAAATCCAACCGTCACTGGACCTCCGACAGGAGATTCCAAAACATCCCATGCTCGAGGCAACTCCTTTCCGAAATGTCGGAACCGTTCCCTCTGCTCCTTTTCGGCAGCACTGAGGTGTTCATCATTCTGGTCCTTACCACTAGCACCACTACCCAGCCAACCCTTGTTGTCCGTACCCATAGCTGTGCTGTCCTTCGAAAATAGAACACCGCTGACGAATCCCATTGCGCGTCCCAGCAACTTTCCGCCAGTGTTCCGGTCATCACTTTGTGAAGTTGTAGCCGAAGGGGGAACCAGGCTGCGAGGTGGCATGTGGAACGTATCCTCCCAGGTTGGTAGCACAAGATTAGGAGGCGGCGGTGCCTTTTTTGATGAAGGCGTAGGCGAGGCAGTGCGCTTGCGATCGTGAACCTTTCCAACAGAAGGAGGGGGTGCTGATGGACTCGAAGGAACAGAGGAACCCTTTCCCGTTGGTGTCGAAGGCCTCGGAATAGGCGTCGTTGAACCAGAACCAGGCTTCGAACGGGAAGCTGATTTTGCTTTCTTATCATTGATCGGGCTGGATTGCACCGTTTCTCTTTTGATATCATCGGAGGTGGTGAGAGGAGGCACAGTAGACTGCGGTTGTGATGATGGTTTCGCAGCTCCATCTTGACTAGTTCTCGCGCTATCCACAGCAGTGGAGCCTCCAACAGCGGTCTTCACACCCCCTCCACCATTTGCCTCGCATTTCGCCGCTTGTCCTTTGGAAACGCCATCCTTTAGTTGATTCTGGTTCCGATCCTTGCCCTGATCCCCCTCCGCACTCATCGCATCCCCGTCAAAATCCACCTCCATGACTTCTGCCCCATTCTCATCACGCTTCACATCCCCAACTTCCCCGGAAACAGTCGAACCATACCCGAGTGTCTTGACAATGAGCCTCCTCGAACTGAAAAATGACGCCCAACCCGATCGATTCGCGGTGATACTCTGTTCAATTGGATTTGCGACTTGGTCGGACGACACTGTTACATCCGCACCCACACCAGTCCCCTTGCCGGCATTCTCCTGCCCGATCTTTGACTCTTCCAAACTCTGCTCTCGTACAACACCCGCACCCACACCCACAGTCTGATGCTCACCATCAGACTCCATACCAGTTCGTTTTCCCATATTGGCACTCACACACGTATCATCACTCAATCCACACTCTTGTTCATCGGCCCTCATCCCTGCAGGGTCAGACCCACCCGCCTTTTCCATTCCATCCTCATTGTCTCTAGCGTTACTAGGACCCACGGCTGCTTGAGCGTATGAACGGGAGTACCACGACCAGGGACTAAACCAGCCCGCCACATGAGATGCATTTGACGAGGATGCCGCCGCACCAGGTTGCTCCGCCGATTCTAATTGTTGTTGCTGAGCTTCTTCAGAACTACGCTCCTGTAAGTCTAGGGACCGCGGGAGCGTTTCGGGTTCGGAAGCATTAAAGACGTCGTTACCATTCGAGTTGGCAAGAGCTGTCGGCTCCATGGTCGACCCTTCCCTTCTTTCGCTCGCGTGGCTCTGCACGATCTGGGAAATTGCGGGACCTTTACCCGGTGCTATGTCTGTTATCAGTGAAATATCAGAGTTGCCGTGTCCGGTAGTTACGGTGGGTGTTGTGGGCAATGGAGGGTTCGGATTTGTGGCTATGGTTTCAGAAGGCGAGTCGGACTGACGTAAAGCTGACTCTGAGGGAGGAGATGACATGGAAGTGGATTCGTGGGGAGAAGTAGAAGACGCAGGGTTGGAAGTAGCGGGGACGGTAGACCAGCCGAAATACAGCCACCATGAAGAGTTTGACGGCTGAGATTGAGCGACGGGAGGGGCTGAGTCCTCGGCGGCGGCGGTATCTGCAGACGATTGGGGAAATGGAGGCTCAAAGGCATTGTCCTTGGACGTCTCCGTTTCTACCGCGGTTATGGAAGGCACCTCTGATGGATGAGCCATGGCATTTTGCAATGAATCTCGAGCGGCGTCTGCAAATGGCTCTGTCGTAACGGGTTGGGGTGGTGACGAATCTGATAGAAAATAAGATTATTAAGATTGTCTTGAAGAGTGACGTTAGACAGAATTCACCGGTGTCTTTGACTTCGGAACTTTGCGTAGAAGGAAGACCTTCAGCTTTGGGACCCTTCTCTTCTTCCCCCAGAATACTCCCCAAGGGCACCTTAGCACGCCCTAAGAAAGGTATGCTGAGTGTGAAACGACTTGAAGATGCATTGAGGGCACTAAGTTTAGCCTCACTACTAGATGAAACGGCAATAGAAGCAGTTGGAGGCAGTTGGGAGGATAAGTCGACCACGGGAACGTCTTCATCTATAGAGGACGGAAGTGACTGCTGAGTCTTCGTGATCGTCACAGGGGGACTGGTTGGTGCGGACTCCGCAGCCTGAGGTGGCGATGCTGGCAGCGCTGGAGGTGATGATGACGAATGGGAGGGAGGCTGAGGAAAATCGACCTGTTGAATGCTGGGGTCTGACTTGGAGGGATTTGGTGAGGCTGCCGAGGACGGCTGTGAGGAAGCAGGTGTACTAGATGGCTCATTGGGTCCCACTGTGCCAACGGTACTAACAATATGACCAGGAGGGGAGGTTGACGAGCTGTCATCTTTGGAGAGATCAAGATCGCTCTGAGAAGCCACGTCTTGACTAGGCTGCGGATCTTGGAATGTCTGGACGACATTCATCTTGGACGGATTCTTGCTGCCTTTGGCTCGTGTAAGGGTTCCAAACCACGATTTCCTTGATGGAGACGAGGATGCGGGCGTGTAAGACGAACTTGACTGGCTCGTGATTGTACATGGGGAGGAAACAGCATTGCAATTGGTAGTGGAAGCCACTGACATGGTAGATTGACGAGGCTCCGGCTCAGCGACGACCTCTGGAAGTGATGGAGCTGATCGTTGTTGGAGCGTTGGGACATGTGATTACAACTTGAAAGGAAACACGCACTCGACGCTTTGTTTTCACTCTCCCCTGCGATTGGTTCTGATGCCACGACGTCGTGTGGTTCAACTACCTCCAGGACAGGAGAGTGTGGCATGCGCAGGCTGGAGGTGGAGGGTCTGGGGGTGACACGTCGCGAGGAGGTAGAATTATTGTCATTGGAGTGAATGGAATGCGTGTCAAGCTGGGTAGAGACGATGACTTGCGAGGCAGGGGCAAGAGGAGCGCCCTGTTCTGGTTCAGCAAAAATGAAAGAGACGGAAGCAGGAGCAGAGTTCTTAGCAGAGTGAGAAGGGCGCCAGGGAGGTTGTCGGAAAGTGTGAGTAGAACGGGAGGAACGACGACTGGAGGGCATCGACAACGTCGGCAACACTGAGCATCGGCCCACAGCCAAAGACGCTAATTTGGCCACCTCCCTCACCACACCGACGTCACATCACGTGCCTCATACCCCTATCCCTGTAATTACTGCAAGTATCTAGAAGAATTCTACATTTGGAATCCATTTTTCTACTATCTCTTTCACAAACGCTGGTTGATCCTGTCCAACCTGTCGCCCTGTCAGCAAAATTCCTGTCACCTGTCCAGTCACATACCGTGTGTCCAGCATCCTGCAAAAGGACATAAGTCAGATGCCCTGCACCCCCGTTCCCCGCCCTTCGCACGGTTATGTTCCGCGACGGCCAGGGCACATCCTCTGTGCTGATAAACTCGTGTTGATAAAGCGACCTCAACAGCTTGATCTGACTCTACAGTGAGCATTCTGCCTTTCCCTGATCAAAGCTGACTGGACACACTGACGACAAAACGCCCGGCCAGGCACAATTTGCGTCTTGCGCCCCTACCGTGACTACTCATGTGGTCAGTTTAAGATTTTTAGCTCAAGGTTGCTGAGACTGACATAAGATGCGTATGCCATCTCGAAGAAGGGGCTCGTATAATAGATGATGCGGCTGCACACTGAACCCACGCTTGTCAGCGACTGTTCCCGAAGCAGGATAAAGTGCACTGACATATCACCCGCTGCAACGAATTCGCCTAATACCGGGTTTCCTAGCCCAGCAAACTCCACCCCATCAGGAACCCTAAAGACCCGTTTACCCTGTGGTCCATTGAATAAATCATTGGCCCACAGGTACTCGGGATAACACACAGCGAGGTCATCACTATCACACTTCGGTCGCCGTGAGTATAAACCCATCCTAAAATAATTAACTGAACTCGGACTTACCCTTTTCCGTATATCCTCGATCAGGATGCCATTTGTGCTGCCGGAACTCAACTGTCCGAGGCAAATGTTCTGCGCAGTAACACTGTGCACCACAGAAGGAAGCTCAAATGCCAATTCGATGGCTTCAACGCACGGTCCGAGGAATCCCAAAACCTCTTGACACGTCGTGGCATTATGTACTTGATGCAGGACACATCGGTAGTGGAGAAGCCACTGGTAATGCGCGAGTACGTTCTATGTACACATCCATATATTCAGTATAATCACATGCAGATTAGACAACATGATTCACTTACAAAGATAGGATTGTGAAGTACGATCGATTCGAGGTTGAGATGAACCCGTTCACCCTCGGTCGCGCCATGGAGCTCCTTGTTGCGGTTGTTTATGACTGAACCGATGTGAGCAAGATAGACACCTCCGTATGATCCATCCGCCATCACAAGCTGGTTTCTGTAGTACAACCATCAGTGCCTAGAACCAAGGACCCGGCCCATACCCACTTCTTCAAACCCGGATATAACTTGAAGAACCTCTGCAGGAAATCATACACATCCTCCGCCGCGTCCTGACTATTATTTACCCTTGTTCCATACGAGTATCCAACTCCAATTGGCTACGCACACCTAGATTAGCCGACTTCTATTTGCTAGCGTGAAGAACACCCACATGGTCCAGCGCTAGCAAATTGAACTTCTGCGTCCACCTATCCCTGTTTGGATTCAACGTCCCATTAGGTCCGAGGATGCACGGGGCCTCGTAGAGCAATGCGTTCATCATGCCACTCGATCCTGGTCCCCCTCCCATACTCAATCTGCGGGGTATTAACACTCCAATCACGGTCTATAACAGCTTACTCACATGATAGGTGCATCATCTGGTTTCTCCTCAGCTTCAAAGTACCTATATTACCAACGGGATGTCATATCGCCTCATGTACCATAACGGACGCGAGGACGCACCAGAAAAATGACCTCTTGGGCTTCATGTCACTATCCCCCTCCAGCCCAATCCACCCAGCAAACGACGGCGCCGGCCCATTTACACCTGTACATAACTCGTCCGCCTTCGACACCAGATGGTAAAATCCGACATCACCCGTCACTGTATCACCTTGACCAACCACCACAAGGAAATTCAACAAGAACGAAGTCACCAGCAGTGGGCCCTTCATGTCGAGCGACCTGAACAAGTCTGAGACCACTCATTGTTTTACGTTTTATGCAAGTCCACCTCTCCAATGATGTCAATGCATCAATAGGTTGGCGTGAGTGTCTGAATGGTCTTTTGTCATCACCCGACCGATATCCATCTCAGAACCGCGTGGACCTTTGACGCTACCAAGCTGGGTCGTGTGATTCTCCGTTCCTTACTCCGGTACCTTAGATACCTTGGGTTATGGGTCATGAGACCCGGGATCAGGGCGTTATGATGCGCTCTTCACAGAGGTTTGAAGACTTGAGGGATCTCTGAAGGGCGTAAAGAGATTCGGTCGGTTACATGAGGAGACGCCTTTTCATATTCGATGACATTGCCCCATGGTGTGTATATCCTATAGCCCATTATTAATACAAGACTTCAAATGCCAGCGTTCGTTCATGAGAATTTATGGCAATTCTCATTCACAGAGGACCCTGAAAGAACACAATGTCCCTACCCTCCAATCGTCTTTCTATTGAACTCGCTTTTTCTCGATGTATCATGCCCCCATGACTATGCCCGCAGTCTACAAGGGGGCTTCGTGCCCAACAAAAATTTTCCTGGGTTCTAACTCATCCAATACAACGCGAAGTCCAGAAGACACAATGACGTCCATTGGTAAATGTCTTTCATAATCATAAAACATTCCGAAACCCTTCCAACTCTCACTGTCACGGTCCCTCCAAAATTAGTACTTTAAGCAAGAGAAGAGTGCCCATATTAGCCACGGTTGTCGTTATGACACCCTGTATTATATCAAATTCCAACGTGAGAGCCCTTTAAGTAGAGAACTGCGAGCACTTGAAACTCCACGGAAATATTCCTGTGAGCTGTCCGCAATCGTCCATCGAAGGCGTACTGTACCCCAATCCCGTGGACACATATAGCCCTCGAGCAGAAAGCAACTAGGGGTTTTACTCGCAATCTTATCTTGTTGCTTTTTTAACGCATAACGGCCCTAGGACCACCTCTTTTTGGGCGATACCATACCTCGCAGCTGGCAAACCCGCTCTAAGGGGGTAGACCTGCTTGCCTCCGAGGTCATTCCTATCTATCCCGCTGGCTCATGTAGACTTCCACCCCCGGGGAAAGTGCTTTATGCACGCCTTCCAGGCAGCATAGGACCCCTTATTCCATCGTTGCCGATAGATTCATTTCTATCTTTCATGTCGAAAAGTGGTCACCCACTAAAACACCGGGATGTCTTATCCAAAATTCTGGGAGGTGGTTTCCCTAACACTACCCCAACCAGCGTGATTTGACCGAGGTCTGTATTGATCTAAGGAGAAGGCCAAAGACATGCCATCAACCACAGAGAATGCACTTGCGCACTTCTGTATTGGTCGGTGTGGGATTCGAGGAAACTATCTTTCTTGGAAGGCGGCTGCATACTATCCCCCACTGAAACTCCGCTTCATGGACAGATTCTCTGGCAACATGACTTCATCTTGTGGGGTTCTACCACATGTATTGAGGGTCGGGTCACTAGTGAAGGCTTCTCTACCAATGTTCGTCAGTAGGCAGTCAAATCTCATGTCTGGACCTCCGTTTACAGCTGAGCCTGGTTGGGTGTAAAGCAGACTCAGCTCAAGTAAGTTCATTAAAAGCCACGTTGGAGGCACGATCTTGGTGGATGTTTTCAAACGATGCATAAGCACACAGGGAGTATTTATGAAATCGGGGCGTTCTTACCGATTCCACGGACGGCGGAGCACCATGAGGGTCGATCGGACTGCTTATTGATAAAAGCATGAGCTGTAGATGAGGGACTAAGGAACCTAAAGTCGGTGCATTGTCTTGGCAATCTCTGATGCTCAAACGTGGGTCACAGACTCTTACCATCATCTCTTCTTCGGGATACGCTATGGCGAGTAACAGCCGTTCCGGCAAAAGCGCAGCGGTTTTAGGAGCAAGTGGGTGGGCTTCCATGTCCACAGGGAGAAGATGCGCCGTTGCTGCGCTTCGCCTGAAAACCAGTTCCGATAAGTATACCCTGATGAGTGAGGAGAACGATCGAAGCATTGATATCTACCAATAACGCCACCCTGAGTATGATGATCTACCACCAGGTGGGATGCTCACTCTAGCATTGCCTACATCGCCCAGTGTTACAACTTACCGAAGTCCTGAGTCCGGCCAGCTCTGATCTCGCTTATGAAGTGCAGCAAGGATATCTATCCAATGTACGTGTCTGTCTCATCATTTCGTGTGCAGCCTCGCGCTCCTTCGAAGTAGGAAGTTCCAAGGCACTCTACACAAGGCAGCACATATTGCAACTTCATTCGGGCCACGAAGGAGAGAGGCACTGGAGGTGAAACAAAGTCTAGTTCTTTGGCGGTCTTGGAACGCCGAACAGCATCGTCAGGACTCCACCCTCATTTGATTACAGATTTATCGATTCCCGAACCTTCGGAATCGGGCCTTCAAGTGGCTGAAAATCATGATATTGTGTGTGCGTGGTTTGTAACAGAGCCACAACCTCGGAGACCGGGTGCCACTTCATCCACATCAAGAGAGACAAGAATTTGGGGCTGTCTTCTAAAAGTACTGGATAACGAGCTGCCATCAAGGAAAATTCTCCGGTTCATCAGAAAAAGCGATGACCCCTCGCGAATTCCTTCACTCAACGTGACTGTGCGTCTATCATAGACCTTGAAAACGCCCAGCGAGAAGGGGCGCGGTATTTTTAACGAGGAAAGCAGCGAGCCTCAGCGCATCATCCGTCGCCGTGAAGCCCGACACTGTGGTCCGGAACAGTTCTGAATGCTACGTAATGTATCTGATGGTGCTGCGCCGGACACTTGACTATCTATGTATTTCCCCTGGCGGATGATGGCTCAACGGCTTGACATGGAAGCATCGGCGAGCCATATGCTTCCAGCACTGCAAAAAGAATGATCGTTAAAATATCGGGATCCATTTGATTAAGTTTCAGCTATAAATACGGCATAGATGACCGATGGTGAATATCATCACCTCGGTGTAGGATATACTGATGAAATTCTCAACTCTGTGAGTAAAAATATCACCTCAACCGCCCTCTGATAGGTGATTGTTCAGCTCCTACTGCTAGCATCTTTCCAATTGCCTTTTCTGCGGCCGCCACCGCCTTGAAGATCAATGTTCCCAGCAGTCTCGTTATCGGGCAACCCACGGACATCACTTGGGTGAACGAGCCAAACGACAAGATGCCATGGATCTTGTTCCTCATGAACGCCTCGTACATATGGGGTCTGAAGGGCATCATTTCGGACATTCCCTATGAGAATCAACATCTCACCTGGACCATTCCAGCTGATGTTCCTCCGTAGTAAGTCCAATATCCTAACTGGTGATCGGGATGAACCGGCTCACTTTTGTAACTCATAGTGACAACTACGTCCTAAAGGCGGTTAATGCTAGGTATTGCATCTGCTATGTGCTTAACTCTGCTAAGGGCTAATTATGTTACTGTAGTAACGTCGATTGGGTTTGGGCAGAGAGTCCTCGTTTCTCTCTGGATTATTGACCAGATGGTGAGGTGATTTGAAAGGTCATGCATGAAGGTGGAATAGATCAAGTCCTTGCGATTGTAGTCTGCAATGTAATCAGAAATATTAACATGAAAATTACGTAGAGCCGTCTTTCCTAAGTCACTGAGCGTCTGGACGACAAGTGTCCGTAAGAAGTATTCACGTGATAGTGAGGGAACAGCCAATGACAGAAAAGCCTCAGACCCAACTTCCCACGACCCGCAGAAAGGCCTCACCTGGCCAAACGACCTCTCCTTATCTCTCCCTTCTTCCTCCATCGTCTCCCCCACTCCTTTCCCTCACCCTCCTACCTCGCATACTCCTCTACCTTTAGCGCTCATTGAGCTTCTTCTCCTGACTGGGTCCATCCAAAGTACTATATATCACCTCTACCCTGGCTCCTTCACCCCTCTGATCCCGACAGCACAAGCATTTGTCTCCCGGTTGACAGGGTGAATGCGAGAGCGTAGTCCTCGTGAAGCTGGATCCCTGTCTCTCCCTTGCCGCTTATGTCCATCATGGCATCTGGCTTTCGTCTTTTCTGGACGTCTGGGCGTCAACCCAACTTAGCTATCTCCGCTTGCCACTGGTTTCCCCACGGCCGTCGAAGCCATTGTCCGGTCCTCACTCTTGCCGATTCTCCTTTACTCAGACTACCCAGCGCACAGACCATCCTTCCCATGTGAACGGCTCTCTCCTCCTATCTGACTCGGGTCCTGGCTCGGGGAACGTCGCTCATTACCATTGGTCCATAGGCGTACAACCGGGTCCCTAAAGCGGACAAAACCTTCTTGGCCGGTTCCTATGACCACACGTTTCTTGCAATTAAGACCGTTTATCGAGCTGATATCGGATTATTTGTCACTATTTCGCTTGTGTTCGGCCCGGCTTATTTTTGTTTGCCCTTGTGTTGATTTTCCTGCTGGATGGTTTCCCAGCCCTGTGTCGTCCGATTCCGGATGTCAAGATCAATTGGTCAACTCTTGCCATCATCTTTCAAGGCCGATTACCACCAGTGACCATGCTCCCGACTCGTAGCTACACTCTTGCCATCCTTTTTCTCATTTCCATGGTTTTCGGGCAAGCAACAAGTCATGATGAAGTGAGCCATGGGATGGATATGGACATGGATATGGGAATGGAACTCGCGTCGGGACAAATGATACCCTACCTACATTTCCAAGGTGGTGATGTCCTTTGGTTCCAAGGTTGGGTCCCTCAAAGCAAAGGGGCGGTAGCAGGAACATGTATCGGTCTTTTCCTGTTGGCAATCTTTGATCGATGGCTTGGTGCATTGAGGGCAGTAGCGGAGATCTATTGGAATAAACGGTATGTTTGTCCTTATTCAAGGCATTATCTATCCTGATGAACCTTTTCCCAAGTGCACAAATTGAACTTGCTAATAAACTCAACGCCAAACACCAAGGAAGCACTGGTCAAACCCCAACGGGAGTTTTGACTATGCGATCTATTCCGCCCTTCATCCCTGTACATGATGTCGCTCGCGGCTTTCTTCACGGTGCCCAGTCCCTCTTGAACTTTGCTTTCATGCTTGCAGCTATGTCAGTTCGCTATCGTCGCTGGAGTTTGTAATGGTCTCCCTGATGTGTCGATCTAGGACTTTCAACGCTGGGATCATCATTTCAATCGTTATCGGGCTCGGTGTAGGAGAAACCCTATTCGGTCGATATGCTGCTTCTGGGTCTAACCGACACTGAAATGCTTTCTGGGTCTCGTCATGCCTGTACTTCTAGTTTGTCATCAGCCAATACATGTACTTTACTATTCGTCTGGTGCCTTCTGGTCTCTTTGAATGTTCCCAAGGCTATCCCCACGACCAACTGTAGCAGAATTCTTCGGGGTCCCATTTGGGTTTCTGTTTCACTACGCATGCGATGTCCTTCGGAATGGAAAGGATAGACAAAAAGTTTTTCTTCTCACGGAACACACGTGACGTGATGCGTTTCAACTGTTTGGGCTCACCCAATGCCCCTTGAGAGGGGACAAGTACAAAGCCTTTCTTTCCATCCTTTAGTTTTCACGGCGAGGAGAAAGTTCTTCTCTTCAACAAAATGTCAGCAGATACTGGGACGCCCCCCGTAGTACCAGTCGAATTTCAGCAATATGAGTACGTTCTTATTCTCTATGACCTTCACCTTCGATGTAACCTGATTGTTATTTGTACTCCGTGCCTCCACCCCGCTAGCTCATACGCAGAAGCACCAGAATGGCAGAGAAAGTTTTCAGTGGTCTGGGTGGCTGCCGTTGGCTTATCCATTCTCTTTTGTCTCCCGCACCTTATTCGCGCCGTCCGCGCACGCAGAGCACTGCATGATTTCTTCGGCGTGTCTGAAGATGTTGACAAATATATTGCGCTGTCCGATTCGGAGTTGGATGGTGATGTCGTTTTAGAAGACCTGCCAATGCAGGATGTTCCTAGAAGAGACTGGAGGAAACACTGGTTGAGGAGGTCCTTAAACGGCATCGGTGCCGTCGTGCTCTGGACAGTGCCCTGTTTGGAACTCAATCTCGGTCAGAGTGCGTCATAATCCTTCAAAGGCTGAAAATTTGGATGCGGCCTAATTCGCTTCAGTCCTGGTGATTGTTGGCTACCTTCTGGCCGCCATTTTATGTATGGTTCTCCAAGCGCCACTGATGGAAAACTCTAATCGTGCAGGCAAGTTGACGGCCCTCTCTAACCGTTTTTCAAAATATCTAACGCAGATAATCTAGGTTTCATCGCCCTCGCACAACTTCCCGTTGTATTCCTCTTCGCAACAAAGAATTCCATCCTCTCTGTCTTACTTGGTCCAGGCAATGGTTACGAAAGGCTCAACTTCGTACACAGATGGGCCGGTCGGGGCATGTTCATAGCTGCGCTCATTCATGGCTCACTCTGGATCAACAACCACTTGAAGTGGGAATTTCCTATTATCGGTCAGCAGAAGGAGACTTCCGGAGTGGCTGCACTTGGGCTGCTTTGCGTCATCGCCATTACCTCCTTCAGGCACGTGAGAAAGGCTTTCTACGAGTTTTTCTATGTCGTTCAGTAAGCAATATATTCTTGCACATTTATGGGATTATGAGCTAACGATTATGGCTAGCATACTCGCATCCGTCGCATTTTTCGTTACTATATGCTACCATACCATATATGCTACGCCATGGATATTCCCGCCGCTAGCATTTTACGGGCTCGATATGCTTTTAAGATTCTTCAGATACCGCATCAAAGACGCCACGCTTACGCCCATTTCAAACCAGATTACAATGGTACATGATTCTCCAACTTTATCCTTCATTCATCTCAAGCCATTCCTATTTTCAGATTAACATACCCTTCTGCACGGATGGCTGGACAACAGGACAACACGTCCGTCTCCGGGTCTTCTTCGGTGGTCGCATTTTTGAATCCCACCCCTTCACAATCCTCACAGCGCCGCCTTCGGTTTCATGCCTCGCTAACGTTTACACGCCTGGTATAACGCTCGGTGTTCGTGCTATTGGAGACTGGTCCCGTGCCCTCAATACATTTGCACTGAATAAAGGATATCTTGAATCTGAATATTCTCAGTCGGAGAAAGAGAAGATTGATGATGGTGATAGTGCGGAATGCTACTCGAAGGCGCCGTCAACTCAAGTACAGGTGATGATAGATGGTCCGTATGGTGGATGTGGGCTGGATCTTGGAAGATACGAGACGGTGTTGTTGTTCGCCGGAGGCGTTGGGGTAACCTTTACGCTTGGGTTGCTGGATGATATTGTCGGACGATGTGTGAAACTCGGACGCCGGAATGGCGAACAAACGAGAAGGATTGAGTTTGCGTGGTGTGTCAAATCATTCGGTGCGTTCGAATCCTCTATTTTCCGTCTCCAGGGTTTGATTCCGTTTCCCTTGAACCAGGCCTCATCGACTGGTTTGCCCCTGCCTTGACAGCGATTGCACGCACAGCCGCTTCTTCGGATCGTTCATCAACACCGCTCGTACTGCATGTCTCAATTTATGTCACATGCCTTTGTAATCCTGAGGCCGTACCACCAATACCCAACTGCGATGTGACTATTCTACGGCCAGATGTTCATCGTATTCTTAACGACCTTGTCACGCCACCACCCTCGTTATCCTCATCATCCGCAGCATCATTATCTCAAGAGAAATCACAAACACCGTCGTCGTCGGCAACCAAGGAGAAAAAAGTTTCTTCACCGTCGCCGTTGCCCCCCACTGCAGTATCATCAACGGATGTAGATGATCAGGAAATCGTCGTTGTATCAGAACGCGGCCATGTCACTACTACCCATGGACAGGATATCGATGTCGAATCGACAGACGGATTAGATCCCCACATATCAAGGAAGCTACCTTGGGTCGGTGATGGTGGTGGTGTTGCTGTGTGCGCAAGCGGCCCCGCGAGTTTAATGCGTGAGGCTGCAAATGCTGTGGCACGGTTGAGACTCTCGAAGAGAGGGAGGGAGATGGGTGGTGTAGATATCCATACAGAGGTGTTTTCGCTTTGAGGACATGAAGTTTGTTTTATAATATGTATATTACATGCTTTGCCATTCTAGTTTTGTATGTATTTGTATATTATCCAACCCCATATCTTTACATACAGCGAGGTCTGGACCTTTACGCGGGGTGGTCTGTGGCGAACTTTATCTCTGAAATGTTGGTGATATTTACAGTAGGGCACCCCGTTGTCCCCAGTTGAGCAGATGGGCTCATGGGCACTACATTCCCCGTCGTCACGGTGGTATCCTGGAATTCAGACTCGGGATGAATGCGCATTGACGGCAATTCCCAGTTCAGTACAGTCCCGGTACCGCGTGTCGTCGTAAGCATCCTACTCGAACGCATGGCAATACGTACTGTCATCAATGTGAATACAATCCCTATCAAGTGCAAAAAGGAGGCCAAAAGTCAGTGTCAGTGTCAATGCGAACCTTGACATTGGGCTCAGCATCACACTTACCAACAGTAGGAACCACAGACTCCTGCACAATGAATTGGGCGTTATGCTCAATGGCATATAAAATTATGAGCACCAGGAGCTCCAACACATAAATCGCGGCACTTTCGATAATGATCAACACAATTGGCATAAGACTCGAACGTTCGCTCATTGTTGAACGAATGCCGACTGCTTTTGATGACAGTTCTTCAGACCATATGCGATATGCAATCAGCCCTGTCGTTAGGGTGGTCTGGATCAAGGCCAAGGCATAGATTGTGTTCATCCAGCGCCGAAGGGTTGGACTGAATATTGTTCCAAGAGGCACCTGAGTGAAGAGATGGAGTGCAACACCGTTGGCGACTGGTGCCATGAAGGTTCGAGCATTCCAGCATAACAAGATTGATGCGAACGAAGTCGTTTCGAGTCCAAATAGGAGGGTTAACGGCGAAAAGTAGCCGGTCAGGGGGAGTTTGTGTGAGAATCGTCGCTTGTTAAACGGGGGCTGAGAACCTACCAACGCTCAGGCACAAGAGGACCGTAGGAAGAACAATGATATAGACGCTGTTGCTCCACACCAAAAAGCAGCGATAAATCTAGGGTCAGCCAGGGTGCACCCCATATATTGTCAGTTACTTTGTTTCTGGGTTTAGAAGAACAGAACATACGAGTAGAAAGTCAGCAAACCAGGTCGTGAGTGCGTTGACCAGATCGTGTGCAATGTTGTCCCATCGGCCTAGGTCTAAGAAGTAGTCTGTTGGTCCGACAGTCGACCGCAGCCAAACATATCCACGGAGGAGGCGGTATAGATTAAGGCCTGCGACAACCAGTCGCTGTCAATACGTTTCGCCTCGAAACCTTGAAGACTCACCAACGTGGATAGTTGACAGAATCCACATTATGACAGTCACACAGACGAAAATCTGAAAAAGACTTCTCATGAGGTGGGCTGGCACCGGCCGAGAAATGGTGAGAGCAATGCACCTTTGCCGGTTGAGCTCTAGACATATGTTTCTTCCAGACCACATATACTGTCTGAAAGAACAGCGTACAATATATACCTAAGGACGTCTTCAGAGGTGTCCGGGACCCAGAATATTTAACATCAGCCAAGGACGAACCATACAACAGAACCTAGGGGTTTCTGGTTGAGTCTAAACATCTGAGAAATACATGACTGTCACTCACCTCAAGCCACACCGAGACTGCTCCGGCTTCGTCCAAAGGCTGTTGCACTATCATTACCATGACTTCTGGGGGTCAAACTTACGGGTCTCAAGCTGTGGTGTAGTGGAAGGAAAGGGAGGCCAGTCTTGGGAACGGGAGATTAGACATATAGTAACAATGTTACGTGTTGTGATATTTCTCTTCAGGGTGGGAGGAGCAACTAACACTGACGTACTTAGCTTGTGGGACACTTTTAACTAGTCGGTCAATGTTGGGTCAGTACATCAGCTGGTTGATGCGGTGTCCCTGAGTGCTTTGCCTCAACAGAGGGCCATGGGCGACTTCGGCATTTCATGCTGATTGATTTCAGCCATTCAATCACTCTGCCAAAAGTAGACTGTGCGGACAGCAACACTTTAATGCGCAGGAAATACCCTAATTTAAATATACCCATATTTGTGCGCTCTACTGGTATTTCATTGTATAATTAACGTCCTGGTTGTGAGATTCAACCAACTTCTGTGTGGGGCGGCGAACGCACTGTGATCGTCTAAGAGTCCGGGCCTGGCCGACACCACTTTTGTATCCGGTCAGGCACGCTGTTCCCTAATTGCTTCCATAGTCTACGTCATTCATTAGCAGTAGCTTGCGTGAGCTCTAGGCACTTTTGAGCGTATTGGGTACCCTTACTGGCGCCAGCGTCGAGGGCATTTTCTTCAGCGTGAGGCCGCGGGCCAGCACTACACGTTACGTACCTGTTCAAGTGATATCTTCTTTTGTTCATACGACTTCCACGGGTCTCTGTAAGGCGGCAAATACATCAACTAGTACACGTAGAGTACTCTGTACGCTGTAGGGCAATATCTCTGTAGTAGTAATTAATCGACGCCGACAATGCTCGTATGGCACTTTTTCTCGCTCTCCATCAGACCTAACCAACGCCAAGCGAATATCAAATGTGGAAGAGAACGACTATAGAGGGATGAGTGGTGAATGCAGTTAAAATGAAAAATAACGCAAATATAGATGCTACCACCATGGCTGGCAAACGTTCATCTACTGCAAATACCACTGCTCTTCATCATCGCCTGTGTCCCCACTGTCATTCTCACCACCTTCATCACCATCGTCATTCATCACCGTCTTCTTCCTTCTCTTCATCATCTTCTCTAGGCCTTCCTCAATCTCCCCGACATCTTGGAGAAATCCCCTTAATGTTTCCTCTCCATTGTGTTGGGCTTTACTGCCTTTTGGGCATATGTACAAGGCATGACTTCTTTGCGACGTTCTGCTTAAGGTCGTCTGGGACATGACACCTTACGGTATCCTTCAAGTTTTCCCTTACTTAGGAAATGCTTCCTCTTGGGTGTTCGCTCATCACCGGGAAGGCAAGGCATGTTGGGGGTCCAGGGAATGCAAGGCCGTCGGTGGAAGATAGCGAGTATCTGAGGCCAGAAAACCAAGTTACTTCGTGTGTATTAATGGAGTACACGGGGAGGTATAGGACCTTTACAAGGATCTTGGAAAGCTTATGAGACTCCTTATTTCATACTTGGTGAATGTGTGTGGTTCCGACCGAAGCAGGAACCGGCCGGTAATTGAACGGCAAATTTACTCAAGATTTACTATAATACGCTAAATGCACACTCAGCTACTGACGGCGACTAATGTTAGACAACGTTCAGAGGCATTGGGAATAGTAGTCTGAGATAAAGAAGTGCCATAAGTAATCAAGATAGCGAGATAGAACGATTGCCATACCATTGACAACAGTGCACTTGTAAGGAGAGATGCATTGAGTGGGTCCGGTGTAACCAATACCACCGCACTGGCCGTATTGTGCGACAGTGCCAGAGGCTTGAGTAGTGGTAGTCACCGGAACATTTGTGGTAGTGGTGTGAGGAGCCGAGGTCGAAGTGCTGCCCCCAGTAGAGGTGACAGGACCCTAATAGTAAGCGTTAAGGTATTTGTGCAGTCAAAATTTATGCTGGTGAGTAACTTACGGTACCCGTACCCTTGCCGTAGAGGGGGGGGCCGGGAATGATATAGGTGGTCCTAGTGGACGTCAGAACAGGAACACCGTAGGATCATGATACTAGGTGCTCACGAAGTCTTGGACTCATTGCTGTAGAGGTCCACGGTAACTGGAGAAAAGGACATACTGAATTAATACCTGGCTGCTTATGGATTAGTATGTACACCTACGACCGGGGTCGCTGTTGGAATAGCCACCGGGGAAGGTGACCAACTCATCGGCCGTTGGTGCTCGGCTACCACCATTGACGATCTCAATCTGAGCGCATTCAGGGTAGAGTTGCTGGTATGACATACTAATCAGTGTCGCTCCCATCTCGCACAAAGGTATCAACTTACAGCAGGAAGCGAGTGCAGAGCGATGGTCTCGAAGCGGATCAAATATTGGCCACTGGGCACGGAACTGGGGATGGTCGTGGTCCAGCTGTTGTTCTGGGCGATCATCTTGCCAGCACCCCACTCGCCATCGCCCACGGTACCAGACAAGAGGCCAGCCTCGTCGATCTTGAACTGTGAGAGATGTAAGACAACAGCGAAACCGGGCCGTGATGTTGAGAGACGTACCCATTTGAGAGTCTTGGCGTCGACGCCAGTACAGGTACTCCCTGGGCATTGAGCCAGGTAAGTGAGCTGAGAACAAGCGTCAGAAGCTGAATAAATGGTAGGCAAACAAACAATATACCATAGGACCGTATGGATGAGGCCAGACTTGGTTCCAATAGGCAGTGATGGGAGTGCCAGCAGAGACCCGGGCGGTTAGCTGGTTGGGACCGGACGTGCCATCGTCATTGCAAGCAACAGTCGAAGCAGTAGCATCCTGGATAGGGTCACTGTCCTAGCGGTCAAGCCCCATCCTGCGAGGGATTTTCTTGATGTACTTACTAGGTAGCCCAAGGACGCTGGATAGTGGTCTGGCCAGTAGGGCTATTGTATGGCTTCCAACCATCGTACCACTGGCCATCCCAAGAGTAAGCGAGCACACCACCGTGAGCCTGGACCTGAACAGCACCGAGCGCTAAAGCAAGGGAAACGAGAGCCAACATTTTAGGAGTTTATCTTCGAGTGAACGATGACAGGGCATTCTCGTTCATAACCACGACCTTATGTACTGGAACGATATCCATACCCGGAAGTCATGAAAACATTGTGCCGCTCATCCGGATGTTACCTCGTGGCCACCTAACCTGGCTTCGCCCTGTGGAGAAACCATAACTACGGTTCCGTAGAGCTCTTGACGTGTGCCTGGGATATCCTGGGATTATCGTCCATATGTACGCATACGGACTTTCGGAATCTACTCAACAAATTCGAGAAGCGAGATTTTGTCACCAGAACGCACGCAAAATATTCGGAATGGGTCAAGGGGCTGGAGGTCTCGTGAGGAAAATTTGGAACAATACAAATCTATTAGTAGATCCTACGAAAAGAGTAAAATGGCACCGAGCCAGCTATCCATGTGATAGCTCAAAGGGCTTTATTTGGGAGCCTACAGTGGAAGATTTGGCCCTTCCAGGAACATAGCCGTAGCGAACACCCGCCAAGACGACCGTCACCGAGGCATCTAATCGTCTTAGAAATATGTGTGGATCCGAATGATCCACTGCTAGCTATGTCATGTACAGTCAAGTGTGCAGATTCAACGAACCTTGCAGGATGCATTGCATATAGTAGCAGACATTACCGTGGTAGATATTCAGGAAACGCTCTACCACCAACAGACTGCAGGTATTCCTGTATAAGTTTATTTTTACTTCCGGAGCCTAATTTGTACCAGTCTAACGCATGGCATTACATCACCCCAGTTAGGTGGGGAAAGAGACGCGACGCGACGCTCGTGGCAAGTGGAAATCTGGGATTTGTTTCTCAAGCACACGAGTAAACGAATTCAGAATTATGGACTGGCACAACTGGTAGATCAGAGGTTGATCCGAGGTTTGCTAGGTCAGCCGTGAGGAAGGCCAAATATTTCTGAACGGATCAATCTCGCTATTAATATAATTCTGACCGAGGTCAAATTTCCGAAGTCTGCTTACAGGCATTGACAGGTGAACATGGACCTGTCTGGACATTGGCAATCCTCTACCTTCGTCAGCACGCACCAACGGCAGGGTGAAATCACACTGAAGAAGGCGTATGGAGGGCCTGATAATGTGGTGAGGAACGTTTCTGCATGTTGTATCTACTGACAGAGAAATCCAGTTTGCAGGTATCAAATACTACGGGCTGTGAGGCACGCGATGTATAGCCGATTTTTCCTCGTGGATTCCGAGGTTTCCTACTACCAGGGGTATTTATGAAGCGGCCGACGGCTTTCTACGATTGCTCAAATGATTGGCTGGTTCTTTCCGTATTCTGGGTCGAACAGGAGTGGGCAATTAACTAAATTTCACCATCCAACTTAGTTTTTTGTGAATGACGACGATAGATGACAAGCTGTGCCAAAGTGTTACATCCGCTGAGGACGCAAGGGGCCATGATCGAATAAGAATAAGCTATACAATGGGATTAGCCCGCGGGTAAATGACATGTGGCAACCGACGTACGAGTGAATATTGATGGTGCCGATAGAGGGCACGATCGCATAGGTTGAGAGTCCTGCATGTCATAGCCTATTCTGAATTGAATCCGTTTGTTCCCCTCCTTGGGCTCCACCAATGAACGGATAATCAATGTATCCCGCCGCCGCATTCGGTCGATCGCCAGGGGTGTAGAAGGTCCTGGGGTTCGGTTTATTTAAGGGAAGGTCATTTTGAAGTCGTATGGGAAGATCCGGCTGCAATTCAATCGTATTGTCAATTCCGAAATAAGCAACGGTTGAATCAGCACCCACATTTGCAATAAAGAGTCGCCCAAATGCAACAAGGTCGTTGTTCTCCTCCGCCATGCCGAGGGCCGATTCTCGGGTATGCCCTCCTGCTGAGATGAAGGTTTTCGGATACCATATCTTACGCAAGAAGTCATTGGACTTGTGAGCGTATTCAGGACCGCTAGCGATAGGCTCGACTACGTGGAGATAGCCGAATTTTGGGAAGCGTTCCTTCAACGTCTTGACTAGATATGAGAACTGTGGAATGGGATCTTCGAGTTTCATATCTAGGACCTTTATGTCAGAAAATGATAGTGCTAACATCTTGGGGTACGGTCACCTTGATAGAGGCCCCATGGGCTGATGCGAATTCCAGTCCTTCCCTCGCCAATAGCATTGACAATAGCTTCCGCAACCTCTAAAGTAAATCTGCAGCGGTTTTCTATGCTCCCACCATACTCGTCGGTGCGTTGATTGCTGACTTCCTTCACGAACTGATCTGGGAGATACCCATTGGCATTGTGGATTTCAACCCCGTCGAAGCCGGCTTCAATGGCATTTTTGGCGGCTTGGGCATAGAGCTCGACGTATTCCTTGATTTCTGGTATGGTCAGCTCGCGGGGAGTCTCGGTGCGATTCGATAGAGGTATAGGTGAAGGTGCGACATATTCGAAAGATGGATCTTCCTCATGCAAGTGCTTGACGTCGGCTGTTCTGCCCAAAGCCCATAGCTGGCAAACAATATACGAGCCATTCGCATGAACAGCATCGGTAATCTGATTTTCATATGGTTAGTGATCTCAAGTCCGAGCCATGGGAGTGGGTCGACTCACATACCTCCTTCCATGCCTTGATCTGGTCTCCGCTCCAGATACCAGGAACGTACAGGTACCCGCCAGCTTTCGCTGCAATAAAGGTGGCCTCTGTGATGATCAATGTACCCGGAGTGCTCGACCTCTGCGCATAGTGAGTCTTGACCATAGGATTGATGGGAACATGAGAAAGGCGCGTAGCCTTGTAACGTGTCAATGGACACATCACTACCCGATGCCTAAGCGCCATTTTGCCTAGGTTGTAAGGCTGGAATAGTTTATGGGCGTTGGCGGCCATTACGGGTTATTGAAGATGGGCAAAGAGATTCTATATTCTGAAAACTCGCCGTTTCAGCTATAACTGCTATGACGACCACGAGAAAACTTTACCGGTATTGTCCATCGGACCGGGAGCTGGAAGCCGGTGGAATGGCTGATTAATGCACAGTTTGTGACTAATCTGAATGAGCGGGTTGCACCTGTGGATGGAAGATGGAGAGGGGGTGAGCACACGTGAAGTGGTGGTGGTCGCCTCATGTGTCGCTCAAGGTAGGCAGACACACATCGTACTGGTCATCTTTCTCACGGCTAGACACCCCTTGCATATGATCATTGCCCCTCACGTTATGAGGAGTCATCCAGTTATTTAATGGATTAAAATGAATGAGATATAGGTGTGGTATAATACAGGGATTGGGAAAGGGGTACGAAAAAGGCTACAATCAACAGTGAACGAATGTCAAACAACGTCGTGTGCGCTCAGCTCTTGGTTCGCAAACGAGTCAAATGGTCATCTAACCGCTTCCTCCACAGGCCATACACGCCTTCCATCATCTTTGCGCTCTCTTCGTCCTCAACCAACACCAACTCTCGCCACGCTAGGAACTCTTCTTCGTTCTCCGGCAAGCCCTTCCCTTCAGTCTGAAGTTGGATAAGCTTGTCAACAAGTCCCGCTTCATTCTGAAGATCAGCACGCCGTAGTCCACGTGTGAGTGCCTCTTTGGCTTTCTTTATGTTTCCGAGTCTATGGTGAGCCGTTGAAACACGGAGGTATCTGGGTCATTGGTTAGCTCAAGTTGTGAGTCGAGGAAACGGAAAAACACACCCTTTGGCATACGACGGATCAGCACGAATTGCTACCTCTCCATCTTTCCACGCTTCATGTAAATCCGAGTCTCTGTCTACATCATCTCCGGGTATTAAGTAAGTTGCGGCACGATTCGCACAGCAGACAGCCAACAATCTCTCGGCTTCCTTATTCTTGTCACGATTGGGATCTGAACGAAGGGCATTCATGAGTCGGTCGATGGCGTCGCTGTAGGCAGCGATTGCTCCCCGGCGGTCTTGTTTGTTATATAGCTCGTTTCCTTTGGCTTTGGATTCTTGAGCCATGGAGAGTGGGATGTCGTAAGAGAAGAGCGAAATGGAGGAAGAGGGCGAATGGGATGAGGCGGCTTCTGATTCAACAGCCCAGTTAAACTTTGCTGGAAGCTTGTCCAGGAAGGGTTTGAGAGTGGGTGTATGCTGTCTGAGGTTGCGCTGGATAATAAGAATGCTTGGGAGACATGATTCGAGACCTGGTAAGGGTTTGGCTATACAGCGTCGGATGAAGCTAGTAAACCAGTCTGAGAGATGTTCCAGAAAAGAAGCAATGAGAACGTACTGCAGCACTTCTTCGGAGGTCGGCGCGCTTTTATACTTGTCGACTAACCGTGGTGCATCTATCTTATTCCCATAAGTCATACACTCCATCATAAACCGCGCACGTTCCTTCGTCGTTCCTCCATCCGTCAGCGGTATCAACCGGAGCCACCATGTCACATTCTCTTGTACTTGAATCGTTGAAAAGTCAATCGTGGACCAATCTATCGATGATTCTTTGCGTTGTTGTTCGACGAGCTTGGCCCCGTTCTGTAAGACCTTTTTCAACTGAGGATTCTGGCTTTCCATGATATACCTGTTGCATATCGGATGGTAGCTTGAAACCAGAGAATGTCTGGAGCAGGGTAAATGGCACTACCTCATAAGTGCATCGACACCTATTTTGCCAGTTACTGGATCTGGCTTGACTGAGTTCATGATATCCTGTTATGAGAGGAAATGGCAAGGTCAAGCCAGCTTGAGCATACGGAGTCAAGGGAGACTAACCTTGATAATAGTGTCGTCAATGCCTAATGCTTGCAGTTGTGCCTTCACAGCGTCGTTTGCCATGGTGGTGGTTGTGGAGGAAGAGATGTCATAAATTGCCTTATGCGGTTCTGGAATATTCCCTTGGCGTCACTGGCAATTGGCATACAGCAATGTCGACAAGCGCCCCGTTAAGCAGAATCCAACAGCACATCCACACGTTACATTCGCTACGATCATCAGAAACCGCAAACGGGGCTCGTCTCTATCACCAAATATGTCTCCGTTCAAGTGAAATATGCTCTGGTCGCGCTCACTCAGGGTTACAACGCAAACCGAGCCAAGGGTTTGAGCGTTCAATATCAATCATACCCTCCAGCTCTGACGAGACCCCTGTGCCCGATATCTCGAGTAATATCGTTGCTCCAATGAGCTCGTTTTACTTCGCCACCCAAGTGCCGATTTGACTCCATTGACATCGGAACATTCAGCTCTCGGTGCACCCCTGGAAATTGGAATGAAAATTCTTATCTCCATTTCTACTTATCGTAGAGCACAAAAAGCGTGTCCCCAAACAGGCCTGAGCTCATCCCGTACGTTGGAGTAATTTAATCTTCTCCCAACGGCTCAATGGTTCTCTAACAATAATCCCGGCGATTTCTGGTTCAAATATGCCATCATCTCGTCCCTGTAAATTCTACAGAGTTGTTTCAGGCTGCATGGAGCTCGCATCCCCGGTGAAGATGAGCGCGGTATTGGAACAAGAGCTATGATTCCGCAGGTCGGATCTTGAGCTTGCGGAGCCCTGGACGGGTATGACTTTCCAAGGCTCACATCTGACGGAAGATATACAATTGCTCATCATGTACAACATTCACACCACACGAGGGGTATTCTGCAATGTCTATAACTGTGAGTACTAGTATACATACTCCAATATAGCTCTTTTCTCGAGTTAATCCCCTGGTGATTCCAGGCATATCCGGGGAGCGTTACTTCCACTCCATTTTGACATGTGGGTATCGTAGCTTCTGAAATGATGGTGAACTTTCCAGGTCCAGGACAGTGCCCAGCCTCTTTCATCAAAGACAGAACCGGAAGCACGGTTCATATCGCCCCGGGCTTTCGTAAGTGGAGCCATTACGACATGATGCATAAATGCATGAAGGCCAAGCGGCATATGTGGCTGGCTTGCAGGGAAAGAAGAGGAGGTATTGAGTTTTGTGCCGTGAGGTGCAGGTGCATAAGACTAACGAGGCTGAGTTTGAGCGAAGGCCAAGTTACTGGTGTTTCTTAATTATCAACAAGTTGAACGTAACCTTCGAACATTAAAGAATGGAATTTTGGCGGAGCGTGAATCGTTCAGGTGGAGTTCCTACAATTTGCTCTCACCAACGAACGGATAATCAGTATAGCCTCTTCCACTCGTGTCGCCCATCAAGTAGAAGGTCTTCCGGTCGTATGCCGTTAAGGCCAGGTCCTTCTCCAACCTCACCGGTAAATCAGGCTGCATCCGATGGGTTGAATAAAGGTAAATGAAAGTGTGTAACAAACTTACATTCGCAATGAAAATCCTGCCAAACGCCACTAGCTCATTCTCCCTCTCGTCAGCTTGACGCATGGCGTCGTCACGATCATACCCTCCTGCACTAATATAGACCTTGGGTGCCCAAATGTCCCTTAAGAAGTCGTTCGCGGCATGGCGTTTCTGTGCTCGCACATCGTGGTTCCGGTCACCTGCCACTCGTGGCTCAATAACGTGGATATAAGCCAACTCCGGAAATTCTTGCTTCAGCGTCGAGACAAAATGGGTGAACTGAGGTAATGGGTCGTCCATCCCCATATCTATCCGACCCAGTTCGATCTTGTGGCTGAGCACATCTTCGGACGTTTACGCGGGGCAGACGACTCACCACCGAAGGGACTCCAAGGAGATAACCTTATTCCAACCTTCCTGGCAGCCCCTACAGCATCGACGACTGCTCTGATAACCTCCAACCCAAACCTCGATCGATTCTCTACTGATCCTCCGTATTCATCCTGCCGCTGGTTGCTGACGTCCTGTAGGAACTGATCTACAAGGTATCCATTCGCTCCATGGATTTCCACCCCGTCAAAATGTGCTTCATGCACGGCTCTGCGAGCCGCAGTGGCGTATAGTTGAACGTACTCCTTGATCTCGGGGATAGTGAGTTCTCGCGGTACAGAGGCTCCCTTACTTTTCCTGGGGATCGGAGAGGGTCCTACAACTGAGAAAGATGGATCATCGTCCTTGAGATTTTCTTCAGCGGCCTGTCGACCCAATGCCCATAGTTGGCTGAAGATAAATGAACCCTTTTCGTGAACGCCTTCCACTACCTAAGGAGAAAAGTTCATTGTTAAACACCGGGGCGAAGGAGAGGATGGTACGCACCTCCTTCCAGGCATTTATCTGATCTTGGTTATAGATTCCAGGAACGTGCTTCAGTCCGCCGGCTTTGGGAGCAATGATTGTAGCCTCAGAAATCAGAAGAGTCCCTGGAGTCGTTCCGCGCTGAGAATAATATTGCCTCACGACGGGCAAGTTCGGAACGCGTTGTTTGTTAGCCCGAAGCCTAGTGAGGGGGGAAAGCACTATGCGATGCTTAACATGCATCTGACCAACTGTAATAGGTTGAAAGAGGCGAGAGCTCGAATGTGCCATTGTGAGTTTACGTCCTGTTCACGGGCGTCGGAGCAGGATGCTCGTTCAAGCTGAAGTGAGGAAGATGTTGAAGAAGAACCATAGGTTAGTGGCGAGGGGCATGTATCACCAAGCTCCGGTGGGAGAATCGTCATATTTCAAGGGCATGATG
This sequence comes from Podaxis sp. C-F-92630, assembly GCA_018524945.1. Taxonomy (NCBI): domain Eukaryota; kingdom Fungi; phylum Basidiomycota; class Agaricomycetes; order Agaricales; family Agaricaceae; genus Podaxis; species Podaxis sp. C-F-92630. The sequence continues at coordinate 54,262 of JAEUWS010001239.1, forward strand.
AATAATGGTTCACAACACAGGATGACGTCGTTGAAGCTGGCCCGATATTTCTGTCTCGGGACCAGAAGAAGTACATGTCCTCTAGGGGTCGATTAGTCACATATTGAGATATAGATAGAGCATGAGGTTAAGTCGTAGATCCCTGGTGCAAGTCAGTATCGGAAACGGGTGTGATCTTGTCCGACACTGCTGCTTATGCAAAGTTCAGCGCGGTAGCGACACACTCTATTGTCGTCCACGTGACTACGTATTACATAATACATAGTGAAATTGATACATTCTTTAGTTGCATTCATCCTTCTCGAGACTCGCTGCCGTGGCGCTGTTTCGTTTCTACGTGAAATAGAGATATTCACCTTTCCTGGAGGAGTCCATAGCAACTGTTACAACGATAACATGAGCCGAGCGGCCCACATGGACCTTCACACATTTAAACATTAATGATTCTTTTGCAACATCGTGTATCGTACCCCTGGCCCTCCCTGGCCTCGCCATGTTATTTACAACAACAGAACCCTCCCAAATTTCAGAATAATCGCAGCTGACATTCCGCCTCTAGATTTCTGCACGTGTATCGGCGGATCCTGAACACACAACCACCTCTAATTCCCAAACCTGAAACAGCCGGTACTGTTCCGAGGTGTGCTCCAAATGGCCAAAAACTATAAAAGCACCTCCACTGTCTTTCTCTTTCAGTGCTCGGTGCATCGCTCAGTAAGCAATGCAATCCACCTCTCACTGACGATCGTATTTCTGATTCCTTCTCTTTCTCTTTTACAGAGTTACTTCGGCTGGCCCTAGTAACTAACTATCACTCATGGCTCAGACGCCAACAACCCCAACTCGACCTTCTAAAATCTCATCATGAAGTTCACCTCTTTCGTCGTTCGCGCGTCCTTCCTCTCCAAGTCCACTTTCGCTCTCCCCGTTGTATGTGGTTTTTAGCTCGATACGTCAGGTAATCTAACGTGAATACTCAATTGACTTAGGATAATGACGGCTATGATCTCCTCGAACGGGACCTCTCTGACGCATACGATCTTGAAACTCGCGAGTTCTACGGCAATATGTACGAGGAGCGTTCTTTCGACGATGACGAACTTTTCTAACGGGATCTCTTCTATGGCGATCTCGAAGTTCGAGGAGCCAATGAAAAGGAAATCGTCTATACCCCCCTCATGTCGGTCATCTGGTGCTGATTACTTCGGCGATATTGCCTCCCCCAGACCTGCTCCAAAGCCTGCACCAAAGCCTGCAGCTGGAAAACCTGTAAATCAGTTCAAACCCCTTGCAAATCAACCAAAGCCCAATAAACCAGCTCGTGGCGGCAGGAAGCGGTCATTTGTAGCACGGACGACAGCAGGGCAAAGTGAGTATTCTCTATCACAAGACAACCACTTAAACCGATCCAAAATGGTGCAGCGATCACTGTTGGCGGAAGGCAATACAAGCTTAAAGCTAGCACCTCTGGGCAAGGCGGCGAAGAGGCGAGCTTAACCCATCACAATAGAACAGCGACCCCTGACAAACATGCTTCACAGACATTCAGAGTCGAAGGCGGGCAGACATTCGCCAAGCGTCCTAAACGCAAGGGCAACCCCCCTGATAGTTTTACCAAGGAAGTTGCCAACACAAGGAGAGCCTCTGAGGTGCTTCAGAGCGGGCTGTACACCACTGATGAGACATTTGGGGAATACACCCGGCTTATCGGAGCCGCTATGCCAGGAGACAAGATTCGGGATAGATGGTTTAATGATCCCCAGAAATTTGCGACGAAGAAGGCATGTGAAGATGATTTGAAGGCCGTGCTAGCGGTTGTCAAGGCTGCCCAGGAGAGGTTGACAGCCGCTGGGTTCGTGCATGCCGATAGCCACCCAGGAAATGTACGTTCTCACAATCGACACAGAAAGTTGAATTGACTGATTATTGATTGGCTTCATGGCCTTGCAGTGGCTCGTTCCTCTCACTGGAATCATTAACAAGGCTCTTCCTATTGACTTTGGTATTACGATGCCTGGAGTACGTCTTTCACCCCGACTGTTAAAACGCTACCACTCACTGACCTTTACTCCAGACCACTGATATTGATAAACTCCTCGCAGATTAATTCAAGTATCCTGCTGACTACCGGGCTACTTTTGCCGGCTGTAACATCTGTAAATAGAGCGGTCAGATGTATAGGTTATTGCTAGGGAACCTCTTGGCATGAAAATAGAAAGTCCATGTTCCATCAGTTCTTGAACGCCTGAACGCCGGGATTTTGTGTGAATTGATTCAAAACTGTCAGACAATAGCGCCATTGTCCTTTAGAAGTGCCACGCAGTCATTGTGATCGGAGTTCTCAGTGAGAGACAGTTGCAAAGAGTTAGTCAGGTCTGGCTTCACACTAGGCGACCGATCCGTCTGAGGAGATATGCGGGGAGGAACAACGATAATGAGAGCGCATCCCGCTAGGTGTGACTTACGTTGGTTAAATAGCTAAGAGTTTATTCCTCCACCATTGGGTGACCTTTAAACTCGAATATGCACATCATATTTTATCTCGGCACCACATCGCTCAAAAACGATAATACCACCTCCCATCCTCCCTCTGCTCACTAACACTCCTCACCCCAAATCCGACAAAGCGGATACGCTACGGCCTTAATCTGCCACTCAGGATCTCCTCCACACTCCCTCGCAACAACCTCATACCAATACAACAACGCAAACAAATACTTCAAGTGCTCCTCCAACCTCTTCATCCCACTATTCCCTGGCCCGCCCAGCCTAAGCCCCAAAATCGCCCTCTGTTCCAAATCATCCCGCTCCTCCAGGCCAACCATAAACTTCTCTTCATACATCGTGCGACGATAAAACATCCAATGCAGGATCTTCTCTGCCTTACAGCCAACCGACTCTGTGGTTGCCGTAGCTTCTCTCACAACCTCCCTCGTCCTACGCATACTCTCATACTCACCAGACGCAACATACCCAGCCGCATCAGCAAAATTCCAAAACAAATACGGAAGCAATGCCGCCCCAGCTATTTGGTCGAACCCAAGTGAATGATAGAACGTCTGTAAATAGTTGAGTCTGAGGAGAGGGATGTGTGGGTGATTTGCGAGTTTGAGTAGAGTGTGTATTTGGTTCTCGTGTATCAGGATTTTGACCACATTTGCGAGGGGGCTGTGCCCCGTATGGTATCCCGGTCGACCTTGTCCAGCTACAGCACCGTAGTGAGATGTGGCGCTTCGAATCCAGAAGGAGAGTTTCTGATTTCTTTGTTCAAGTACAAAGGGTACCGTGCTCTCAGTTCATCAGAGAACAGTGGGTCGTTATCCGCGTTGCGTGCTTCGTGCGTGAGTTCGTGCGCAAGAGGGTACTTTTGCTATTCGGTGAGAGCGAAGGTGTGGATTGTAGAAATGAGTTTACGGGTAAAGTGGTTGAGCTCGGCGAATTGTGTTGGGCGATTTAGAGGCATGAGGCCGCTGCGCGGGGGTGTGAATTTACGGTATCCATGAACATAACTAAAGTTGGAGGCGAGGGTATGCCAGGGGATGTTGTGTTCTTGGTGCATGGAGTGATGGAGCACCAGTGGAATGAGGTTGTATTTCCAGTGGTGAGTCAAATCGGCACCGAATGTCAGTGCTGTCATTTTCAAGTATAGTACCGGCTCTTGTTTAGACAACATAAGTAGCTACCTACGCTTATCGGGTCCGAAGGTTTATTTCAGGGGGCGCACGGAATTAAGTTCGGAGTCTTGAGGCTTTCCAAATTGAGTGATTTGCGTGTTTTGTGGGTCTCTTGGGCTCGAAAGGCGGCTCGACCCTGATTCAACAAACAACGCGAAACGGTGCGCGACGAGACTACAGGTACACTAGGAATACACGACAGGGATAAAGTACAACAAGGTTACCTAGGAACCTACACCCCACACTTCGACCCCAACGCACTCGAAACCGATTGCCCCGCCCGCTCGACGAGGGCCGGAAGGCGAACACAAGACCTCATTGCTAAAGGTTATCGACCGAGCGGAGGTCCCCTCGTATAATGTATCGTCGAGGTAGAGCCCGTATGAGCCATCACTATCAAGGAAAGACGATCAAAGGGCGAATAGAAGCGAGAAGGAAAATCGCATACCCTCCGCCAAAGGAGATGGACTCGGGTTCACAAAGCGCGACATAATCGTTCCTTCCTGTCCATCTAAACACCTTCAACTCCTCGCTCTCTTCGACCCACTTCCATAAAAACGACTCGCCGCTGCCATAATATCCCTCATTCCCCTTGCTCATCCTCAATCCTTCACCCATCCACGCACCAAAGATGGCACCATCAGCATCCTTGACCACGAACAACATGCCGTTGATCTTTGCGGCTGATTTGGATCTGGAGGATGCTGCGGTGGCTGCTTCACAATTGGCATAGAGTGTTTTCAAAGAGATACCGTGTTGGTCAAGGGAGTAGATGAGGGTCCAGGCGCGGGGGAGGCGAGAAAGTGCAGGGAGGTGTGTGCGTATCTGCTCAATCGGAAGTCAATCGGAAATCAGGGGGCATGAGCGTAGATATGCACCTTGTCGGCGATGTGGGTGGTCAGGACAGGGGTGGTGTTGATGCGCCGGCCGACGAGCTCAACGCTACCAGATTTCTTTTCGATATACTCGCCGAGGTTGATCAGAGTCGGGCTCTTTCTCATGAGTGCAGGCTCTTCGACGAGGTCCGATGGGGCAGGATGATCGGTGGATGTAGAATCGGTGATGGCCTCGTGTTCCAGTTCGGTGCTGAAGCCCTTGTCCCAGTCGTACTCATCCGGTTTGAATCCCGGAGCTCCGGGAATGGGCACGAACACGTGTGATGCAAAGGGCGAATGGGAGTGTTTGACAGTCGATGGCGGAGTCGCGGTCGCAGAGGGTGCGGTGTTAGCGTGTTGCGTCGAGAAGAACGAGCGCGTAAGTGATGGGAGAGCGTTCTGCGTCGACGGAATACGTTCGTGGAGCGTAGAAAACCATGAGGAGGATGAGGAGGCGACTGGTTGTTCTGCGAGAGTGGGCGTAACAGTGGGCGTAGATGCGATAGGGGGTGCAGGGGTGGGCGGGGATGGTTTGTGCCAGTAGAGCGGGTCGTCCTGGTGGGCAAGGAGTTCGTCGAGGACAGCCTTTCTGTTTCTGTCGGTATTTGCCTTTGCCTCTGCAAGAAACTGCTTGTGTGGAGGATGGGGCTTTGGAGACGGGGGAATGTCGAGGGGCCCGACAAAAGGGCCAAAGTCGTCGTCAGAGGCCATGGTGGGTTAGGGTTAGGCTGTGGATAAAATATCCGGCAGAAAACATATCCAAAACATATCTTGATCAATGATCCTACCCATCGAACTCTTCGACATCGTCATCCACATCCTCAGACACGACAGGCAGGCTCTCTCTGCACTCGCTCTCACTCACCGCGTCCTCACTCCCTGTGCCCAACAGCGCATCTTTTACCACATCACTATCAGTGGTGAGCAGGACGACACCGATAACACAGATTCCATCCTTCTTGCTCTCGTAAATCCGAAGCATGCCCATTTATTGCAGTACATCCATTCTCTTACCCTCATTAATATTCTTCATCGCCGCCTCCAGCTAAACAATACTGTATACACACCCAACCCCCTCATCCCTGATTTCATTGACGCCATCGCCCCGCAATTAACCTCCCTCGTTCTTAACGGATTTGCTCCGGGCTGGGACCACGCCGACGCTGCACCCCTCCGTGCCTCGATAACCCACCTTCTTGCTTCCCCCTCCCTAACCCGCCTCGAACTTTATGGCGTTCACAACTTCTCCCTCGCGCTGCTTCATCGTGCTTCATCCCTTACCAGCCTGCGTTTTGCAACACCATATCCATCCTATCCCGCTCTGAATGACGATGACATACCTCCCGATGCTCCACCTATATATCTCGACACACTTGAAATCAGTTTATGGGGAGAAACACCCCCTTGTAGGTTTATCAACTGGATACTCGGAGACTCGCCATCTTCCCGTCTCTCTGTCACTCGTCTATGTCGATTATCCATCAACGGCTCATATACCCGCGAAGTTGCCCAGTCCTTTTGGAGGCTCCTTGAAGCATGCCATAACACCTTGCAACATCTCTCATTCGGTCCTGATACATTTAGTAAGCCCATTCTCCCTTCATGTGATGGCTCTCTTATCACCCCCACCTCAAGGCTATGATGACCCAAACACCCTTAGCCGTGTCACTGCGCTGCGGACTCTTGAGCTCAAGATCGGACTTTCATATATCGAAAGCGCACTACATCTAAACGCGACACCCTTCCAATTCCTCATTTACGTCCTCACGAACCTTCCAACCCCAAGTTCCCTTGAGGCACTCGATATCCAAGTTCAATACGGTGCCCGGAATTACAGGGAAATGGATATGTCGTACTGGGATACCCTCGCATCATTCCTTTCAGAAGAAGTGAGCAACGGCAAATTTGCACGATTGACGCGGATTGGAGTTGGTGTCGGGGCTGCACCTGTGGGTTCTGATATTGTTACCCCTCAGGATATCTTTCCGATGATCAAGGCGAGGTTTGCGGATTTTGTTAATACTACTTCGATTAAGCTTGAATTGTATGATTCTGTATTATAGGGCTGTAATATTAGTGTGTATGTAACTACGAAGTCCAGAACAGTGTCGACGAAAGCTCGAGGGCCGGAGAGCCGAGATGTTACAAATATCGCACAATGATAAGCCCGCCTAGCTCAATCGGATAGAGCGTCAGACTCTTACGGCTATGGCGGTAATGAAATCTGAAGGCTGCGAGTTCGACCCTCGCGGTGGGCTATATCTATACGGTAGTTGAATTTTTATGACGCTGTGCCCCAATCGACCGCACATCGTCCCAAAAGTTGCTTTTTTGAATCCCTTCTATAGGCAAAGTGAACATCATAGTTTGCATATTAGACAAGCTCCGTCCATTGCAACAAGATTACAACAGATGCCAAAATCAAAGCCCTTATGATAAACATCCCCTTCGTATATTAGGACATCCTGAGAGTTTCTTGGCTATTGCTGATGGTACGAACTTGTTCTGCCTTTCATAGTTGGATTCCTTCATTGGAGTGTCTTGTAATGCTTCTGATATGTCAAGACTCGTCCTACACTGTATATATAATCCAACAGGCTCAGTTCGCATTTTGAGGTCGTTCACACTGGAGAAAGACCAAGATGAAAGAGCCCTGTGGATGGTACGATCGCTTCTTAATACATGATAACTGAATTGAGCCAATCCAATTCTTGCGCATTTAAAACCCATGGCACCCCCTCAGCAAGACTCTTTTAAAGGTCAGATTCGTCTCTGGTGCCACTTGGCCAGTTTTGGCACTTGCCTCGCTGGCTGGATCTCGGAAAAACTGTCACAACTAAGCCCGCCTAGCTCAATCGGATAGAGCGTCAGACTCTTACGGCTATGGCGGTAACGAAATCTGAAGGCTGCGAGTTCGACCCTCGCGGTGGGCTATGATATTGGGTCACGAATTTCTTTTTGCGCCTTGCCCAGATATCCGGTGCAAGATCGACTGCTCGGGGTAACAGGGCATCGGAGAGAATTTTAATTGATTGTTACATAACGAAGGCCAACAAATGACAAGATGTATCAACACAGGTTATTGAGTTGTTAAACTTAATTTATCGACATATTCTTACCACCGTTCTTTTGCACGTACACGTAGTCCTTTCGTTCCTGCATTCAAGGTCAGCTTTTAGGATCATCAATGAATTAAGAAACGAGGCATACCTGAGTATCAGTATTAATAGGTACACCAAGGTCGTCAACGCGGATACGCGCTCCATATGGATGCTGGCCGGGTCGAGAATCGGGTTTCGGAGCCGATCCAGTGCTCGTCCACATGTTGAAATCAAGTCCTTCCGGTCCTGGGTCGACTTTCTTTCCAAGTCCTTCTGCAGGAACGTTTCCTTCCGAATTCAACTCGGAGGTAGATCCGCGCTCTACTGTAGTTGAGGGCCCTGATCTCATCCGATGAGCCGATTGACAAGGGTCGCGTAAACCTGCGACGTTGACAGAAGGATTCGCCTCTACAACTGCGTTTGTGGTAGTGGTTAGTCACTTTTGATTAGCTCCGGAGTCTCGGCTGGAGAATTACCTTGTTGCGGTTCAAGATGTGCCTCTCTCTTCAGCGTGTTCGTGGTCGTTTGAACAGGTTCTTTGGCTGTACCCACCATTAACAAGCACGAGCAAGCTGAAAGACGAACATACTTACCTCCTGCAGCCCGCATATGATCGTCATACATTCGCTCTCCAATCAACGCACTCAATCCCGCCTGACTGGGATAACCTGGCAAAGTGCCTTCCGTCCCAAACGATGTACTACTGTCGTCAATGACGGATTTGATGTACTCTTCTCTAAGAGGCTCAATGACGTTCGACGGCTTCCCAGAGATTTGCTCGCGTGTGCTGAGTTGTGCACGTGGACTGATCTCAGCCGAGGACCGACGTGAAGGACGAGAAGACATATTAGACGAAGCAGGCGTCCCTCCGTGCCTGGTTCGAGCCGTTGATTTTACGTCCGCTGGAAGTTGACCTTTGGGAGGCTGAGCAGCAGGAGTCGAGGTCGGGGCGACACCAGGACGTGCTTGACGTTTCAAGTCTTCAACATCACGGTCGACGTCGCCTTGCTGGGCACGAATCTGCGCTCCAGGAGCAGTGGGTGGTGTTTGAGACTGTTTCGGAGCCGACGGCTTAGCTGGGGCAGGCTGCCTCTGTGCGGATGGCGAAGCCATATGGGACCGAGACTTTTCTGGCGACCTGGGTGCCGACGTAGCTTGAGTATCTCCCTTGGCCTCCTGATGATGGGCTGTCAAAACCACGAGATTACTGCTGGAGTCGAATCAAAGTAAAGAGAGAAAAAGGCTTACGCAAGTACCCGCCAACCATTCCCGGTAGGTAGTTACGCGCTACATCTCCAGCATCATAAAATGCCTCCTCGGCTCCATGAACCAGTTCTGAAACCAATCCTCTTCGAGTCGCCTCAGGATGAGGGCTACCTTGGGCCTTGGTAGCGGGACCGGAAACACCAGCCTCCAAACCTAGAGGAACGGACCTCTGTTCCGGGACACTACCAGTCACGGGACCCTCATCGGCACCTTGAGCTGAGACAGGTGTAGTCTTCTTAGCGTGGTCGGAGGAGGATACATCGGGGTGTGTTTTGGAAGGTGTACGAGCCGAAGGATCTCGTTGAGGTGAAGTCTGATTCGTAGACAGTCGTTCTCCAACGTTGAGGATCGTCTTCTTCTCCGCGGTCTCAACATCTTTCTGCCTACCCTTCTGTTCCTTCTGAGCCTGGCGCAGGGGGAAAAGTCCCCCTTCCCCAGGTTGCTCTCGGCGCGTCTCTTCCCCAAAGAAACTAGCTCGAGGTTCAGTCGGAATAGCCGATTGTGGTGAAGTGGGTGTCTGAGGAGTGGATGCCGATTGAGCTGGAGAAAAAATGAATGATTTAAGCTATATGAACGAATGTGGAGTAATCAATTTCACCTGGAGAGGTTGAACCACTGCTATGAGGAGACTCTGAACCAAGACTGCCTTCAGATTCACGTTGCTGTTTGGATGACTTGCGACCTTGATGTGACGACGGGATCAGCGATCATCAACGGATATAGACGGGGGAAGGAGATTCACGGAAGAAGCCAGATAGCCGTTTCCCGAAGCCCCCTTTCGACTTTTCGTCATTTCCCTGTCCCTCAACTTCATGCGTTCCTTCCTTGTCCTTACTCCCATGTTTGCTGCCATGGCTACGTCTGCGATTATCTTTGCCCTTTGTTTCCTTTATGCCCTCGTGTTGTTCAGCGGAGGAAGTCGAAGCTGAGGCCAATGTTTCGCCCTTTGGTCCCTCGTGAGGTATGGTGCCGACCGGCTCTATATTCGGCGCATACTCCTTTGAGGGTTCACGAGATTGCTCCATAGTCGTAGTTGCAGGGGCAGAGGACGAATGTTCTTTGTCTTCAATAGTAGCACCGTCGCCAGCATCTCTAGCCCTGACACCAGAGTACTCCGTAGGTTTAGCCGAGACATTGACCTCTTGTCTGCCCGAGCATCCTACGGTAGGAGATTTGGCCCTCGTGGAGTCATTGCGAGTTTGAGTTTGTGCAGAAGAGACCGCGAGAGCATCCCGTGCAGTGGGCGCTTGTGGGTTACGAGAAGAAGTGGGCTCAGACGTGGTCGAGATACTGGAAGTTGTATCTAGATGATAAATGAGCGCATGACGACAACGTCCACGAAAAGGAAACACGCACCAAGACCGCGTTTCAATGTCTTTGGAGTGATACCCTGATGAAGCCGATTCCTTACTTCTTCGTCGAATACAGTGGGTTCGGGACTCTCAGGCACGGTAGCGAGACTCTGTTCGTGGGGTTCCGCATGAATATCCGAGGGTTGCGAAGGGGTTGAGTGAGGTTCTTTTCTACCAAGAGGATCACCGACACCTTCACCACCGACGGGCTCTGGAGTATCACAGTGTTCCGGAGCATGAGTACGGGTTCCTCCAGAGTTGGGGGCATCCTTGGGAGGGTTATGGTGAGGCATGTTATCCTTGGGTTGTGGTCCTACCGCCGACTGCTTGTCTTTTGTGGAGTCAGACGGCTCTCCGTCCGCGTTTTCCTTCTTTCTCCCTCCTGTGACGAAAAGATGCGGTGAGAGGCGGAAAATAGACAAGGCATGACATCACACACCCATATAAGCAGTAAGCGAGGCCGGAAGATACTCCTTTGCATAATCAGCCAAGGCTTCAACCGTATGCTTCATGTCCTGGAAGGTCGACGATGGATGCCCAGCCTTTGCGTCTTCTTCCTTCCTGCTTTTTAAATCAGTTTCACTCGGAAATGCGCCAGGAATGGACTGGTCCTCTTCTGCAAGACTAGTTGCTGTATGCTCTGGGGTAGTCTGCGAATCGCTGAAGAGCGTCTTGAGATTTCGTTCCCGTAGTTGTGAAGACGGGGCTGGAGTGGTTGCTGGGGGTGTATGGGGGAGACTAGCCATGGTGGTTTGGGTAAAGGAGCGCGATATCTAGCATAACCCCCATCTTGTCTTGATTTCTAGACCTGTGGCTCCCCATGAACGCATCCGTCTCCTCTTTTCAGTGCATTTCCGAGACATTCTTCCTGTTACAGGGCATCCAAGTCGCATGTTTGGTCTTGTGTGTCATCAGAAATCAATATATACAGCTTGTACACGTACGACAAATCAGGGAGAAAACAATGATATCAGAACTAGCATTATCAATATATAAAATTCCAACTAATGACGCGAATCCATCTAGACGAATTCCAATGATCCCGAAAACGAGCAACAAGAAAACTGCGGTAAAAATGAAGAACGAATGTTCGCTAGTAATGTGGGGTGATGATAGACGACGACGACAAAACAATCAAAGCAGGAAAAGGAGACAAAATGTTATACATAATGATAAGAACCAGCAATCAGAAAGCAAGAAAATGATGAAAAATCAGACCGTTTATTCGTTCCACACCTCCCCCTCACTCTTCTCACTCCTGCCCAAATCCAGGCTCTCCATCTCGCCCAACATCATTTCATGTTCGGGTTTTAGGAACAAGCTCCCTGGGCTACCAGTGACCATGGAGAAGTTTTCCGTAGGTGACACGCTGACGTTGGACGACACAGAGTTGTTCACCGCATGTCCGTCCTTCAGCGTGCGGGGAATTGGCAAAACAGGCGACATTGGCAACATGAACCCCTTCGTCGACAGGACGTCATCGCTACTGCGCTTGCTGTCCGGAAGGATCGCAGTATCATCGTGAAGTAGCATCGTCATGTTAGGAGGCGGGACAGGAAAAATGGACGAAGTCGTGCTGGGGCGGCGACGATGAGAAGTCGAAGGTGGAGTTGAAGTGGAACGAAATTCTCCTTCATCCTCCTTCTGCTCATCCTGTATAATAAAGTCCTCTTCCCGAAGGCTTCGATGTCGTTCAATGCGTGATTCTGGTTCGCTTTCTTGAGAGAACAGGACGTTGTCAAGCTTGGATCGCGAGTGCTTCATAGTCATCTCTGATTCCTCGTAACGTTCCACGTCGCGCTCATATACCTGCCACTTGCTGAGTCGTGGCAACACACGACTTCCAGCAATCGTCTCCCTTTGTTTGACAAGTGGCGTCGCGATTGGCCTCCAACCACCAGCACCAGGTCCTGCACTCGCACTTAGCCCTCTTTCAATTCCTCTCTCCCTCTCCCACTCTCGCTCCTTCATCCTCTCCCTTTCCCACCCACGCTCGCGTTCCCATTCTCTGGAAAACTTCAACCTCTCGATTTCCCTCTCCAGATCGCCAAGAATCCTTCTCAACCTCTCATTCTCCCCTTCGACATCTGCAACTTTCTCTCTCAGCTCCCCGTTCTCATCTCTCAACACTCGACACGTCCTCTGCGAATCCGACAACGCGCTCAACAGCGCCCCAGTCTCCACCGCATGCTTCTCCCGAAGCTCCTTCAGCTCCTCTCGCTCCCTCTCCCGTTCCTTGGCGCTGACTTGCGAAAGGGTAGTCGCACCCGTCGACGAACTCCTCTGTGTATCTCGACTTCCGCTGGCACTCGTCGAAACTGTGAGCGTAGGGCTCTCCATCAATCCATTACCCACAGCCGAAAACGTTCCACTACCCCTCCGTCCTCCACTTCCACCACTCGACTCCGAGAACGCCATACGCGAGTAAGATCTCGGATGCTGTTGATGCTGAGCCTGATTCTGCATTGACAGATTCACACTCGATCCATTCCCTCCAGCAAAGTTGTACTCGGAAGCACTGCGCAACGAGGCATACCTCCCCAACGTCCCAACACCAGACCCGCTCCCGCTCCTCTCCCGATATTGCACCATATCCCTCTCGCCCGTACGCTCACTCATACTCCTCTCTATCCCACTCAGGACTGAGCTCCGCTCCTTCTCATAATCCAACAACCCCCCAGCAACTCTAGAACTTCTCCCAGCACCTCTAGCTCCCACCGACGCGCTCGAATTTTCCGTCTTCCCGCTCCTCATGGACATACTACTCCAAGGTCTCGCACCACCCCCAAGATCGCCATACCTTGCTCTCGCAAGTCTCTCCCTAGCGCTCAACGCTGCGCTGTTCACATTCCCAGCACCACCGCTACTACCAGCAACAGAACCAGAACCATCACCACCACGACGAAGACTATTCGGCAAAGTCCCGAACTCAGCGCCCAGACTCTCCTGCACACTCATGCTCCTCTTCCTAGCCCTCGCCATCAACCCCTGTCTTTCTGTCAACCTAGTCGGTGGTCTTGAACCCTCTCTCATGTACCCCGGTTCCGGCGACCGCCTTACGGACACTGAAGCCGAAACCGACGACGAACCCACATATGAATCCATCGAAGGCCGCGCAGAATCCAAAGACTGTCTAAACGAAGTCGATGTCACAACTGACTCGTCCAACGAAGGTCGCGCACTCGACCCTCCCATCAACGGTACCAACCGCCTCGTATCATCCTCCCTTCCTCCAACCCGATCATCGCCATCACCACCCTCCTCATCTTTCTCAAACCCATCAACGCGCATAACACTCCTCAAAGGTGACGGTTGCCTCTCCGGTAACACAACCCTCTCCTCTCCTCCACTTCCACTTCCACTCCCACTCCCACTACTACCACCCCAGAACATTCTCAACGGCGCAGAGATGCGCCTGCTCGCTCTCGCGCTCAGACTCCCGGTATCAACTATCCTGGAAGGTGAAATCTCACCATCGGTCCCTCTCACGCTTCCGCTGATGCTTCCACGTCGACTACCGCCATTATGATTTAAGGTAGTGTTACCGGAAGGAGGGACAATGGGGCTGGGGGCGAGGGATTGCGGTGGGGCGTATGGACTTGTGCTGGAGCTTGGGGCTACCCTGGTAAGTCCCTGTGACGCGTCATTGGCGTTGGCGCTAGCATTGGCGTTGGGTGTTACTGGAGTTGTAGACCCAAAGGCAGAGGGAAGGAGTGCGGGAGACGGTGATGGTGAATGGGAGGGTGATGGGAGAGGATATACTGCCAAGGATGGGCTTGCTCCTGTATACATCATTTCGTTTGGCCGTGAAGTGTTTAAGTATTTGGGCGATCGTGATGATTTTAACGGGGTGTTGAAAGCATCGCAGAATAAGAGATTCGCGTAGATCGTGGAGTGGTGGCAGGAATAGACGCGTCCAGAGCAAGCAGGATAAAGTGGTGAAACGGGTGTTTTGAACACGAGTCATACGATAGCGTGCCAATGTATGGTTCCACAACAAACACGTCGAGGGATCCACATCCATCCCACGAGAACGAAAGGTTCCAAGCGATCAATAGTGAACAGTAAAATGAGACATAAAGGAAATATGAAGATGAAACAGCAGTCAGAAACCCGCATCGGCAAATGTTTACAAAACGATGCTCACCGTCACCCGTCCGGGGTCCAACACTCAACCGGTCGCGTCCTCCAGGTGTATGGAACGGAGATCCAAGAACCCGCACTTCGTTCCCCTCCCCGTCATATTCTCTATCATAGTGTAGGTGCAAGTTGGGACCCAGGACAGGGCTCGCGTCCAACTGTCGATTCGAGGACGACAAACGCGGGGACCACCGGTCCACACTCAACCTGTCCACATCATCACTCTCTCTTCCCTTTCTCCGTCTCTGCGAAGAAGTGCTCGTGAGGGCATCATGGTCCATTTCGGCTGCAAGAGATAGGGCGATCAATCATGTATCCTGATGAAAACACGAAAAGTGATGCACGATTTACGTGAATCAGACAGGAAATAATGCTCACCACTAGCCTCAACAACTCTAACCTCGGGTCCCAGTCCAACCTTCGACACAGACTCAACCTCGACCTCCCTCTCCTCTCCATCCCCATCCTGCTCAAAACGTTCCCTCGAATGCCTCCACGTCGCCACAGGCACAGACGACTTCCTCCCATGCCCACCACCATTCCTACTCCCAACCACCCCCTTCTTCACCCTCACCTTCATCGGCGTCGAAGTCGTCAACCCACCACCCCCTATCTTCTCCCCGAACCCCACACCAAACTCTGCCGATGTTGGTGTGTTCCCTGACCCAGACATCGACAAAGTAGACCCAGATGCAACACTTCCAGTAGAAGACACCCGATACGCACTGTTGGGTGTGCCAGGTCCCCTCGAACTGCCACCGCCGCCACTGCTTCCCTGGAAGAAAGCAGGTGATTTTGGGCTCGCAGTGGCGTTGCTCGGATTCGACCCTCGCCGCATCCCGGGGTTGCTCGTTGACTCAAAACTCATCTTTCTAGGCGAAGGGGAATTCTTCGCCGATACCGGGGCGGAATACGGAGGTGGCGACCGAAGTCGAGGGAGAAAAGTCGAAGCGACACGTTTTTTGGGTTGTGGTATACTGCTGTTTAAGGAGGGCGCTTGCTTCGCAAATATTGTTGACGTTGAAGAACTCGATGCTGAGATCGAGGGGGCAGAACCTGCAGAGACGGATCTTGGTGAGCTGTGTGGATGATTGGGAGGGCGAAGTGGAGGAGAGGAAAGTCTGATAGTTTTGCCGGAGGTGGAAGAGTGACCAAGAGACGAAGGGGAGTTAGGTTTTTGGAATGTTGAGTTGTTTAACGACGTTGAATACGTTACGGCAGCACGTAAATCTGGGTCTAACGAACCAAGATCCAGTGTTGCGTCTTCGACACCCTGAAGCTCGTTTGGGTTGACAACTGACGAAGTCGAGTTGTTTATATGAGAAAGATGATCATTCCCAAGTTCCGATGATGATGGCGAAGAATCCAGTTTAATGTCGAGAACGGCCAGCAGACTCGCGTCAGCGTCAGCGGCACTATCATTGTCACCATTGTCACCTGCGTCCTCTTCTTGCGGGCCATGAATTTGCAAAAGGCTCGTGTCTGCATCGATGATGAAAGCCTTGTCAGTGCCAGTCCAGGACGTTCTTGCAATCGCATCCTTGACCTGCGAAGCCAGCTGTGACGTTGATAGCTCGAATTCGGCTTCAGATATTGCGGACGCATCGGCATCGTTTGGGGAGGAGGAAGAAGGCTGTGCGGGTGTGCTCGGGGAAGGGGAGGAGGAAGTCATCAGGGGCGTGGTGGGAGGGTGAAGAATAGGTCGCCTTATGGTATGTTCTTCGGGGTTGTCGTGGTTTGGAGAGGTTGGCGGTGAAAGAGAGTGAGAGGATTCCGTGGAAGGCGAGAGCAGGGGAATGTGCTTGGAGATGCCAGAACTGTCGACCTCGATTATTGTTGACAGCTCAGCAAGAAGAGGAGGCCCGGGAGAAGGTGTACGAAGCAATGGAACAGCTAATGAAGCACTTAGTAATATGTACAAGACTGGCACAGAAGGGAACACGCACTATTCAGAGCGACTGACTCGTCCTGTTGGAGGCTTATGGAGCTTCGGTTAGGGGAGGGGAGAGGCTTATCAAGGTTAACCTCAAGTCGAGAAAGGGACACCGATCTCCTGAGAGGTGGATCATCTTGAGATTGTGATGGTCTTCTTTCAATGGATATGACTTGCATGTAAGTATCATTTGAGAGAGACGGTTTCCTTTCTCTGTCCTTTTCCTTTTCTCGATTGGTGGTTATTGACCTCCGCATAGTCCCAAGCCCTGCGAAGGGACTGCGAGAGGGAGTGGAAGGAGCATTGTTCGGTTGCTTCGGTGGGCCGAAGGGGAGTAGGTTGCGTAAAGAGCGGAATGCGGGAATGCCAGTACCCGCTGGACCTCCAGAGTGAGAAGCATTTGGGGGATTGTGATTAAGCGAAGTAGGAGAAGCGGCAACTGCGGCCACTGTTGACGATGAGTTAAAGCTTGTGCGAGGTGCGTTTGTTGTAGAGTTGTCGCTGCTGGTACTTGGACGACGGACGGAGAAAGAGGGAAATGACCGCTTAGGAATTGCGGAAGGCGTTGCGGAAGAACGCGGCTGGCTGGACGCCATGCGTAACAACGTTCAGGCAATTGGCGGGTCAGAGCATCTAAAGGCTCACAGCGTTGGTCGTCGTCGCCGCTGTCACTAACGCCGTTGGCGTATTTCTTGTCTTCAAAATGGCGAATGTGGGAACGTCGACAATTCACAACTAGTCTATTTCCGGATATCATCACTTCCTTCATGTCACCCCACGCGACGATGTGACTACTCGTGACCAGTCTCACGGCCCAACGCAAGGGATTAGAAAATCCAACCACTTTTCCACACTCCAAATAAGTAGCAACTACTCCTACTTAATGTTAACGCTCGCAGCATTCAACCAGAGAGTGCATTGCTTGATGAAGATCTCAGGGGTTTTGAAATCCTGACTATCTGACCCCACGCGAAGGGTATCTTGTTCACATATAACCTGACCCTTTGTCGAAAGTTCCAAGCATTGATACGCCGTTATTTTACGGGCCAAGTTTTTCTTTTTTCTACTGGCCTTAAACGCTAGGGTTCCCGAATAAAATCTAGCCTCCTGCGCACCCGGTCCCCAAAATAAAAGCCCCTATCGAGACGAACCAACTAGAACAATCCACTTCCCTAGGCGTTCATCAAAGTGGGAGGCCGGATATCAGACTTCATATTGCCCGAACATTGGATAGATCCAACCTTAAATCGTCCATTTTTCTGGGCAGCACGCGTTATCAGTAACATGGGCGTTTGTCCAACCCCACCCCAATATCACAGTGAATCATGACCCAGCCGTAGATCCGCTTCCCCGCACCCAGAATTTGGTCTGTGCAATGTAAAGTATAATGGCATCCGTAATGGGAAGTAACCCCCATCTATCCTTCTCTCAAGGCTCTTCCGATAATAAATACGGCTACATACCCTCCTTGTACTGTAACCTTCAGCAGGGCATTAGCTACATACTTCTCTCTGAGTGTTGCCCTCGAACTCCTGAGGCTTACCCCCCTCTGCCAGCACGCCTCCGCTGCCTCTGCTAGAGCGCTAACATTTTTGGCCTCTCCGCTGCGTCCTGGTACCGACATCGAGTATCCCCATGGCTCCAATGCAAAATGGCTACAAATGTGTCTTGAGTCAAATTAGCACGTCCACAACTCCGACGGAAACCGCCTCTAGAGATATAGGCTTTATCCGCCACCCGAGCTAAATGATATTCCCATGAACCCTACACGACAACGACGCGCGATTCAAAGAATCCTCGTCAGAAGTCAAATATGTATGTACCCCAACATAGTCTACCCGCCCGTGTAGATCGTCGCCGGATAGCAAGTCCACACCGCACTCAGGCATCTCCTTGAAGGTCCGAAGAGGCCCGGGCCTTCGACTATAGAGCCATGGTTAATCCAGACGACATTCCACGAGGTAGACTCACATGTTCCTGTCAACACGAATTCTAAGTTTAGGATTCAGCATAGCCTTCTTACCGCACGCACAGCGGCATTACAACAGTCATGCACCTTACGCTCGTCCACCTCCAAATCCTTGTGCTTGAAATTGGTGCTCGTTTTTCCCGACGCACAGAACATAGTGATCAATAATGCTCAGTTCAAGGATAAACAGATAACGAATATTTCCTTCGGACCAACTGGTAAGCTCTACCAACACGCCCTATCAACAGAGGACCAACATCCGTACTCGTCTAGGCATCGACATCTTGCTCGAGATATCAACTAGGGTATTATCAAGAATTCAGAACGAGGGAGAAAAGATATATTGAGAGGAGCCGATTGATTTACATGGAGTGGGATCATCGAGCGAAGCCGTATAGGCAGGGAGGGTTAGCCGCTAACAGCACCCTGGTCTCTCCCTTGCCAGAGCAACAACATCAGTAATTGGACGGGAGTTCTCCCGTCGAAAAAAGTGCGGAAAGCTTCCATAACTAGTCCGGCGACCGTGCTGAATGTTAAACGCATCGTATCGTGGCTTCGTGGACAGGGGAGGAAGGGTCTGCATTGCGAGCCATGGGGTATTCATAAGGAAGAAATCAAGAGGTTGAACGAGGTGGGTATGTTGAGTATGAGACCTCGGATGATGGGTCTAGAACTGAATGTGAACGGAGGGTCGTTACTCGACAGAGGTGGAGGCGGAGAGGCGAGAAGGAAGGGGAAGAGGAATCCGTGTAACGTAGTATTGTTGTTGTATCCGGAGCCATCGCGAAGGCCAGTATAAACGCAAATGCCGGCGCGCAAGCCCAGCCGGCCAAATCCACCACGAAGAACATGGAGGTGCTTAACCTGATACCACGATCAGGTTCACAATTGATTATTCCACGCAAACTTGACCTCGATTTCGACCGTAATGGTTTTGGTACTGGCGCCTATCGGGAGAGCAGGAAGGGTCGAGGATGGGAAGAATGGATAGAACGGCTAAGGGACAGAGCTAGCGAGAGTGGCGATATTGAATTGATCGAGGAGGTACAGTCGTAAGCAGGGATGGCTTTAAAGGCGACAACGCCAGGAGGGAGAGGAGAGATAGAGAACTAGCGGGGACTAGTAGAATTCAGCCTCGCATCCCAGCAGTTGGCCGAGTTGCAGAGGACCTTCGGAAGGACGCATACTCTTCGAGTACTGTTCCGAGCCTTCGCAATTCCGCCGTTGCTTCAAGGAATCATCATACCCGTGTGGCACCACTTTAATACCCACATAAACGATGACTTCGTGTCGTCCCATGGCTACTCAGCCCCATCCCCAACATTATGATGATCCAACAATCGCCCATCCACGCAACATCTGGACGCTGGCAACGAGAATGAGGCGAAGGCTGCTCGAAGCAGGACGATAGCAATGATGAGCATCGAGATATTGTTAGAGTGGTGGTGTGTCTGAAAAACCTTGAACAAAAAAAGCGACTGGAACCGGAGCATAGAACGATGGTGATGGGATTGTATCCACCCATATTTGGGCTTTGTGCCTGGGATGGGTTGATGTGACTCTATTTCTCGGGCGCCTGACCTCTCCCCCCACTTCGAGCAACTCGAGATTTGACGATCATACCCCAGGCCGTAAAATGCACGGAGCCCTCGATCGCTGACCTTAGTGTCGTCTTGAATGCGATCGTGTTATCCCTCAACAAGATTGCGTCTCCAGAGATTTTCCTAGGTTTCGAATGTACAAGAACCTAGACTGTCGTTGAGGCGAAGCATCAAGGCCAAAGCTCTGCCAGCTTTACCAATTATGTAACGACTCAAACGTTGGATGTCGGACGTTGTATTGCCTGAACGTTGGATGGGCGATCCTTCAAATTATCCGGCGCCGCGCAAGAGAATTTTTACTGTTCACATGAACGTTTGTTTAACCTCATTCCGAGTGCATCTATGGCCATGTGGCCAAGCGGCAGGTGCCCATCGGATCGCCAGATAGGAGGACGTTCTGTGCTGGATACATTGGCTCAATACAATTGACTCCGTAATGGGAAGCTAACCTCACTACCCCCTCTTCAGTGTTCCCACCACCGGACCGACAATCAGCGCAACTACATAGCCTTCCTACAACCTGCAACCTTCTGCGAGTAGTTTAACCTCGGGCTTATCGTTGAATACTACCCGACTTCTTAATCTCACACACCTCTGTCGGCCCCGCTGTCGCATACCAATTACTGCTAAATTCTGCCCTCGAGTATTATCCACCCCCGAAAGAAGACCGACCACATATGGCTCTAAGTCTTATTTTCCCGGGTTTACCGCCGGTGAGCCAACCATACCCAAAGCCATACTGAGTTTTCGTCTTGTCTGAAGGAAAAGGCCCTCGCAGAACCTACGTGATAACTGTGCATGATTGGAGAGCTCCTAACCGAAGTTAAGTACCCCAAAAACACCCAACTCTCCTGAATAGATTGTCACCTGATAACAAGCTAGCATCACGCCTCGACGTTTCCTTGAAACCCGAAAAAGCGTTAAGATACGGACCGACTGTTGATCTAGACGATACGCCAAACCGAAATTCTGCCTCTTTGCCAATCACCTATCGAGCTCGGAAGCTGGACGTCAAATATTGCACCGCCTCACGTTCTTGTGAGATCTCCACGGCAATCAAAGAACCATTCACCAATGATATAAATTTATCCCTGGACAGTCAAACTCGCGGTTGAAGCTTGTCTTTCTTCCATCCCTTTGCATTATGCGAACTTACTTCGGTATTCTCACCCTTGTTGGTGGGCTCACGGTTGGTGATTCATGTCCCTTTAGCCGTAGAGTATTGACCCTATGTCGAACATTGGGAAACAGTCGGCCGTTCAGGCACTTCCCCAAGGAGGCACTACCACCGATTCTGTCACTCCAACCTCCGCAGCATCGGCTCCTTGCACTACCACCACTCAATGGGAGATACACGTAAGTACCGACTAGTTGTTCCACCGTTCTTAAGTAACTGTTAATCTCGACAACCAGTTTGATCAGTGCGGCGGTGAGAGAAGAAGAATAACTAGGCAAGCCATTAACTCATTGGGACAAGGTCTCGGCTGGACTGGTCCCACTAATTGTTCCCCTGGTTTTGAATGCATCATGCTCAACCCCGTGCGTTTCTTCCGCTGCTACTGATTCTATTGTTGACTGTCCTGCCAGTACTATGGCCAATGCGCCAAGATCACGGTATCTTGTCCCTGATCTTATTCAGTAATCGCGTCGCGTTGGTGGAGAGGGCATCGTTTCCTCAACCACCACGGGAGATTGGCAAGTTATACAAGGTTAAGATCCTTACCAATGCATTAGAACCTTTGAGCAAGCATATAAAAGCTGAATGCTTCAGAAAAGTGGTAAACCCGCCAGTCATGTGCGTGAATAGCCAATCATTCCAATGCCTCGCCCTGCTGTGCCGCTCGTTGTTGCCTCACTTCATCTCGGCCTTCGAGGAAGTATTTAAACATCCCTTGCGCCACGGCTCAAGCATTCCTGTGCATATAGAGTGAATATCAGAGAAGTGGTGTGATCTTATTGTGGGTAGTTTGATCTTTATTCGCAAGGCAACGGAACAGATTATTCATGTAGCGAAAAGGAAGTAACCGCGATATCAACGAAAAGAGGGCAGGTACGATTGCGCTTACCAGTCACTAGGTTCCGTAAGCGGGATCCAAAGGGAGAGCAGAGAAAGACCAATGAGGACGTGCAAAAGGCTGCGGAATTTTACATGAGTGCGGCCTGTCTTAAAGTAGAGTCTTCGAGCATAAATCAAGGAGCGGAGTATCATTACTTGCCTGGCTATTACAGACCAACGGGTATTTATACTACGGAGAGACTTTGAGTATTCTACGGTTGTCCAATATGTAAATACATGCCCGGACCCGGGTTTTTGGATTAAACCAAAATAAAAGCGACACTAACGGGAAAAACGGTGCGCTACGAAGTTTTTGAATGTTCATGTTCGGCGATGAAGGGGGATGTGAAATTACAGTCCGAAGCTGTAGAAGAACTTAGGTCTCTGTAGTTAAGATTTAAAGGAATGGGTGGGAATTCATGACGTTAATCTACTGGGTGAAATAGGCTAGGGAAAGCTGAAACGCCAAAAAAAAGCATACAACCGAATCTAGTAGTTAACGAAAGGCGCGTGCGGGTGTGTACCTGTGTCGCAACGGAGTGTCGACGGCGACGTGCCAACGGTGTGGCGTCTCCGAACCTAGCTGTGCTGTCTGCCCCCAAGTTCCGACGTGGCATCCCTCGGCCTTTAACCTCGATTGTCGTTCTCTGCAACGCCTTCGTGTTTTTTGCTAAAATGGTGTGCGCATAACCACAAGAATGTTTACTAGATACTATATATGATTTTTTGGAATTTTATGTGAACCGTGAAGGACGTCGTCCAAACAAGGGGCTCATCCGAATACCGAGCACTCCATAATAATGAATGCTCCGCAGCAATTCTGCGAAAATACGGTATTCACTTGTCCCTGTCACCGGAGGCTTTCCGCACAGCTGTCCTCGAGCCATTACCATAACCGGCCACATGCCTTTATCGTGGTGTTGTCATGGCAGTCTTATTCGGCTCCGAACGTTTCTGATGATTCTGGTATGCCCTCGCTAAAATCAAGTATTTGCCCTGGACTTGATGTGATAGGAGAATCTAAATACTCAAGTTTAATTATTCACCTGGCCAACATCCGATACCATGCAGAAAGAAAAACCTGTCCGCACCGCACCTGGTGGCACCTCCACAAGTTGCTATAAATCGGAGTGATACGAGTCCGAAAGACGGCATGAATAAGCCGAACCGATATTCTGGTGAGCCTTTTGTTCTAACGAACATTTATATTCTTGTCCACACTGTTACCACACTGCAACTTCAGTTCTCTCGTCAGTAGCCTATAATTGGTTTTCAAAGTCAACGGCCATGCTTTGGGCACGTTAGTGAGGTATAAGTTTATTCCCTGCACTGTCCGTCACCACCTCCCAGGAGTACTTACATATAGTGTGTGTAGTCGCAACAGAATACTTCCGGCTCCAGGAGCTATGAGTAGTCTCTGTCCGAGCCCCACGGCATTGGCAGTACAATCATCCCGATAAGGGGTGCTCCTCATAAATTTCGGTTCCGAATGGCTTCAAATGAAAACGACATTCCTCAATTAACAAATCGTCCACAGCAGACCTTATTGCCGCCGTGGGCACCCGTTATTTGGATGAGCTCCCTATATGGCATTTCAGAAATCCACATGTACCGTGGATGACGGACAGTGCAGGAAATAAGCTTATGCCTCACTAACATGCCCAAAGCATAACCGTTGACTTTGATTAACCAATTATAGGCTACCGACAAGAGAACTGAAGTTGCAATGTGGTAACAACGGGTATAGTTTACATTGCGTAAGAGTTGCCAACTCCCGTAGCAACGGTGCGTAAGGCGGTAGAGCGATAACCCGTCACTCAGTTGGACATCCAACGGACACTGCACTTAGTTCTTTCCAGATGATTTTGCGTCAGGTATATGATTAGGGATATGTCCACCTGTTGGTGGGAAGGTGAATGGCATAGACGCTGCATTGTTGTCGCGATCTTTGCTATTCTGTCCGGAGCCATTCCTAACAATACTTGTCAATATGCTGCCAGTTATGGCTGACTAAAACGCCGACGGTTTACATTGCACACATATTCAGCGCCAATCAGGAAATTTTTGCTTCAATTGGTTCTTGCAAAGGAGTTGCATAGGAAACGAAGCCCTTGCTTAGGCACGGCATCTATCCGGCAAATTAGGGTTGATTCAGACCTGGTCTGCACGTTTTGAGCTCGAGTGTTTCCCTGGTATCGGGGTTTTGCGCCGGGAGCCTATACTTCAATCCCGGCGAAGAACCGTGGATCTAGATTGTGAGTTGTTGAACTTAGAATTTTGAGGGTCACACATTGGTTAACCATTCTAAACCACACCAATCCCCTGTTCAGGATCTACCCCCAACACCTCTGGCACATTTGATGCCCTTCTTCTCTGACTCCAAAAACATAGCAATTAACGGTGGCGAGTTTGCCGAAAATTGGATAGGAGTGGTCAACAATGTTTGGAATGGACCAAGCGGTAAGCTCAGTCTAATGTTGTGCAAAGACCACTGGAATAATCTTCTCTAGGTATTGACATCCTACTGGACGCATCTAATCCCGATGCCGCATACGATTCTTCCGCCCGCTATCCACCTCCCCGCTGTTTCCCTGGAACTCGCGAGCAATACATTGAGGATATTACTGATTGGGCTATTCCCGATGTCAATGATACCCCCTTGCCCATCTTTTGGATGAATGGACCAGCTGGAGTAGGGAAATCTGCTGTAGCTCAGACCTGTGCGGAGAAGCTTAAGCGTTGGGGCAAACTCGGCGCAGCATTTTTCTTTTCGGTCAATGGGCGTAGCAAGTCCGCGCAATTCTTTACCACCGTCGCATACCAGCTCTCTATTGAATTTCCCGATTACTGGGATCTCCTCGAAAAGAGAATCCGCCGTGACAAGACCTTGGTCCACAAGACAATGGCATCGCAGTTTCGAGATCTGATCATCGATCCACTACGGGAGCTGGAGAGAAACGGAAAGGGCATCGGGGAGAGGATCCCAATATTCGTTGACGGACTTGACGAATGCGAGGGTGCAGATGCACAGTGCGAAATCGTGGAGATCGTTTCCGCGGCAGCTCGGGAAGGTACTTCTCCCCTCTGCTGGGCGTTCTTCAGTCGCCTTGAACCTCACATCGAAGCCATTTTTACGAGGGACGACATCGCTAAGCTTTGTCACAAAACCACACTTCCTATTTCACGAGCTGCTGACGGAGAAATCGAGTTATACCTCCGTATCGGTTTCGAAAACATCCTTCGACGTCGTAACATCTCGGTGAGATCTCAGTGGCCCTCCGACAACGATATAAAGGCGCTCGTAGACGCTGCGGCCGGATTATTCGTCTATCCTGCAACACTCCTGCGACTTGTCGCCCACCCAGGCACACTTCCCGAGGAATCCCTACGTGCAATTCTTGCTTGCAATTCGGGCCGCGACAACAACTCTACTGGGGGCACAACACTTAAATCACCCTTCAAGGAGCTCGACGCAATTTATACGCTGACTTTGCGACGTATTCCTTCGGAAATGCTACTTCCCATTCTCCGCTTTTGTGCAATGCTCTGTCATTCTGGGCTACACGTGGGTCGCGCCGGCAAGGGTGCACTCATACAAAGCAACCTGTTGGGCCTGTCTGAGCTTGAATTTAAAGCTGTCTGCAACCAGCTGAGCGCTGTACTATATTTTCATGATCATGCCGAACCATTGAGGTTCGGTCGGGCCATTGATACTACTCTTTCATTTCAACATGTGGGTCCTGAGGTCATTCAGGAGTTTCGCATCGTGCGCTCTCGGCTTGGGGGGTCGGTCTCCTTCTATCACAAATCATTCTATGATTTCCTCATTGATCCGACGCGCTCGGGTGCATTTTGTGTCACGTCCTCGGCAATGCTCAATGTTTTATTCGAGCATTGTCTTGAACTCCAGCTGAAATATGAGGAAAGTTACTGTTTTAGAGGCTCAGGTGAGTCTTTGAGCGTCAACTTGATTTCTTACCCACATGTCTAAAAACGCAACTAGAATTGGTCCTGGCACCCGGCGTGCCTAATTCAGCGTCCTCCCTTTCCTATCCCTGTGAAAACGAGCTCATAAACTCTATTGTCAAAGCCCACGTGCACGACTCTCTTCACGGAATATGTATGGACCTCTGTGACTCGCCTGACCTGGAATCTCAGCTACGACGGAGGTTTGCTAAGTGTGATTTTCCCAAAAGCCTACACATCAGGACAAGCCTGTATGGAGGGCAGAATAGCCGGTCGACATTTTATTCTTGGGGTCACCCCGGCTATTCTAAAATGATTCGCGGTACCCAACTTTTTCGTTTTCACCGTGGTGAACTGGAGAAGTTCGACGTCAACGGGTTCAAGAAGGTGAGACAGTGCTCTACTGTATGTGGCAGAATACCTGATACAACCACTACCAACTCAGATGATCAAGCGAAATCGAGAGGCAGGCGTGGTGCGGCCATACTACCCCAATTTGGCTTCCAGGATCAAGTCTCTCTTCGGAAGAAAATCTCGAGGTCGACGCGAGTCGGGACTGTATCTCAGGGGTCACGGCTCCAAGTCTATTTTCTGGTATTGGGAAATTGACTATGAATTAGGGCATTATCAAGAGTTCAAAGCGGCCAACCTATCCGAAGGGAAGGAGATATATCGAGAAGAGCGATTTGATTTATGGGACAGAAGATAGAGCTGAATCCCGTCCGGATGATGCAAGGGGGTCACGTAGGTGGAGCCTTGAGCTGTGAGCGGAATCCAATGTCGATTCAGCACCAGAGGTGACAAGTGGCACTGATACATTATGCTCTTTTAATTCACACACGTATGTATCTAGGTCCATAGCTCCCTTCTTAGAGACGCGCGTAACATCGACATGGCATCATTAGTATTTATTATTATTGATAAAGTAATGCACAGTAGACAAAGCGGCGTAACGAGCGTTGATGTAGTTCGACATTAAGTAGAATGCTATTGCGGAGAAAAGGAAAAGGAGCTCTTGAGTACAAGATGTCCATAAATTACACTTGTTAAGGGCAATTAAATATGAGGTGGGTGTTTAGCCTCTTTTTAGGCAGCAGATGTCGAGTTCCCGACTTGGGCTTCCTTAACAGAATCGGGAAGGGCATCCCACTTGGGACAGAGCCTCTCCCATTCGTCTGATTATTTTATTAGCAAGAGATCCCGGTACAGAACTAGGTATACGCACCAGGCGTGGGGTTCGCAGCAGGCGTTTGTTCCGGAGCTTCGGCGAACACGATTGCGAGACCCCTATAAAAATAGTTAGCGGGGCCGATAGCTAATCATAGCAGGGGTGGACCTACTCATGAAGATGGAAATCAATGTGGCTAGAAGACACCTTGTCAGTTGATCATTTTCAGAGTAGGAAGCAGTCTGAACGTACCAGTGAAGGATCCAGGGACCAGGGTTGTCGGTCCTAAAGCGGATAGCCACAAAGTCGCCTTGCGTTACCCCAACATTCACGACATCCCTTTGGACGGGGTTCAGGAAGTTGAAGCGTGAGCTGTTGGCGCTCTTTACAACGCTGAAAGTATGCTAAAATGGATATCAGTATCATGACGCAAGCTCCCGCGAAGCAATCCAATTATACGCACTCCGTGCAGGTGGAACGGATGGGGGCCACCAATGAGGGCGCTGGGTATGTTGATTTGAACGACTTTGTTCCTTTCCACGGTGAGTACACCTCCTTTTGGAAGCAGATCGTGTGCGTTGCGGGCGCCACTCATGATCTGGAGCAAGACTGGGACCGTAGGAGGGACGAAAGTATTGTTGTTAATGCTGAACCTGAACGCGTCCTCGTTGAAAGCGAGTGTAAGATTGAATGTGACATCGGCACCGTCGGGAGTTGGCTTTCCGGGAGCGAAGGGGTTCATTAGAGGATGCAAGTCGGTCTCGACGAGCGCCTTCCGGTTCTCCTGCTGAGCGGTCTTCGGTTCTGCATTAGGCGCACCCTTATACCTCAAGATTCCTGAATTGACCCCGTTCTCGAAGGTAGTTGACAGATTTCTGTTTCCGGAATTAGGTAGAGCTCGAATCCAATAGTTCCCGACCGGTTGATTCGCGTGTAATACAGCGGAGTATCGTTGACCTATGTCGATATGGTCAGCTTACAGGATAAAGGGGATGAAAGTGACACCAGCTCACCAGCTAAGATCTGGATGTAGTTAACGGTATGGGGCTGTGTTGGTACAGTCTCAGTCTCGATGATTGTGAGGTCGTGACCGTCGATCGAGAACCTGAAATCGGGATCACAAGAGATTGACACCAAACGGATGCGGTAACGTTTTCCGCGTTGTACGTTAACGACGGCGAGTTCAGCGTTGGGGCCGCCGGGGAACCGTCCTTTCCCGTTGATGAGCGTGCTGTCGGCCTGAGGAATTCCCTCAATTGTAGTAGCCAGAGTATGATACCTGTAGCGAGGAGTTAGACCCAGAATTATATCCGATATCAAGGGAATAGGTATCTTACCACTCGGATAACGTGATGATGGTCGATTCTAAGCAAGCCCTTGAGTAACAGAAGCTGATGATTATCACAAACGAGCTCACCGTCATCGACTATGAGAACGTAACGTCAGAAACGCAGGCGCAATCCAGTAAATAGCTAGCTGCTTACCATCATAGAGTTTTCGGAGAGGATCTCGGGGGTCTTGAACAATCAATACGCCTCGCACTCCATCACAATATTGAACCCCTGGGGAAACATGAGCTAAAATCAAATCGCTGAAAAGAAAGAAACTCACCAAAATGAGAATGGTACCAGAAGGTCCCAGACTGATCTGCCTTGAAGGAGTACAGGAAAGAGTCGTTTGGGGCAATGGGACATTGAGTCACGCCCTCGACACCGTCCATGAAGTTGGTGCCTTTCTGGAGCATACCGTGCCAATGCTACTTTCTGATCAGGGGAGAATTTCAGCGAAGTGTGGATACCACCTACAATAGTCGTTCCCCTCAGTTGCCTTTCATCTGTCAGTCGATTTACAACGTTCAAATTAAAGCGGTCGCCCTGGGTTGTTATGTAAACACACAAGAACCACTGAAACTCTGTGGTGGCGACAGTACCTTCTTCGCCACGATGACTGGTCCGGGATGAATACCGTTGATGAGCGAAGCCCTAGACATTTATCGTCAGTGCATCACAAAGTTGGATAAAGGAAACAGCGTACGGTCGTGTAAAGCCATCTGGAGAAATATCCTTGTTGGCAATCGTGAGTGTAGATTTGGGACCAAGTGCCGCAAAGGCAACAGTGGCCAAAGAGAGAAGACACGCGAAGTGTGACTTCAGAAACATCCTCCTCGGTGTAGAGTTGTGTTAAATAACAGAAAGAATATATAACGAAGGGGACTTCGGAAGGAGGGGACGAAGAAGGCGAGGGAAGGACGATGAAGAAAGCTAAACCACCAACCCAGGTTTTATGCTAGCTGTGATTGATGGTAACAGGTATTATAAGTCATCGTTAGACAGTGGCAGGTAGAGTCAACCGTACGAGCCCAGCACATATTGATGGCACCGGAGTCGGCTGTATGGAGATGCAGTGCTGTAGAGAGATCTTTGCATCTGGCCACAGGGCGATTCTCCCAGGGTCGTTAGCTTATTACGGAATCGATCAACAACTGCAGTCTGGGCGCTATTTTCGTCCGAGCGGATTTGAAACAGCAACATCAATGAAGACAGCGAAGATATAAGCACCCCATGATAGATGATCTCAGAAGCTTGAAATAGTCTTGTTTTCGCATTCCTCGAGCGTTTGTGCACTAGAAATAGGATTCGTGGGAGGTTAAGCACGGTACCATCTAAACCAGCACTGTATTCTGCGTTCTATTCGGCTTCTGCGCAATGTTCATCATCTTGATGAGCGAGGAACTTGACCGCCGACAACCTGTAACGTTTGCCGCTCTGTAGTCTTGATTATTATCATTTGTCCAATTATTTGATAGCTCCAGCTGGACCCGCTCTTCCTGAATCCAGATTCTGTACTTAATGAAACAGCAGTTCAAGCATCCCCGCTCGGATGTCATCAGGGTCCCAGGACGAGGGAGGTGTGCCCCTGCAAACCCGAGGCCGTCTCGGGGCCGTAATGCGCGCCTTATTTCAAGCGGAAACGCACATGTCCAAAATTAGCTGTCGTTTGAATGATGGAAATAACATGGGAGGCATCAACTCGCGCTTTCGCGCGAAGCTAGGCACATTTCGAACATTCTACAGACTCATTAACATTGAGGACTTATTCTACTGATTTTAGTCCGAGTGGAACATCCGCACACTTCTTTGTACGTACGGCAGGATAGATGAAAGCGCACTAAGGGAATGAACGCCGAGAACACCCTTTTACACATGATGAGGCCAATTGACATATCACAGTTCTTTTGGCATCGCTTATAAAAGAAGCCCATTTGCGAAGAACTGTCGTTGGATCTATGTATCCCTCCACAAGTTCGGAGGAGTGATGCGATGGCGGTCCAATAATAGTCGCGTACGGTGAGAGGTCTGACACCGAGAGAGCGGGGACCTAGTTAGACTTGGGATGCAGTAAGAAACCAGTAGCATGCGGGAATGGTCACCAGTTTATTCTACCTTGCGTCCATCTTCAATCATTGTAGTGCAGAGGCGTGCTGCCCGGATCTTATTGATCACCATCTCACCTGCATCATCACTCTTGGTGTCAGCATGAGAAAGTATGAAGAGGTTCCTGGCTACCATAAATGCAATGTCAAGGATGGGTAACATTCGGGGAACGTAGTATTCCAGACT
The DNA here is from genome assembly GCA_018524945.1 of Podaxis sp. C-F-92630. Taxonomy (NCBI): domain Eukaryota; kingdom Fungi; phylum Basidiomycota; class Agaricomycetes; order Agaricales; family Agaricaceae; genus Podaxis; species Podaxis sp. C-F-92630. The sequence goes on from JAEUWS010001239.1 coordinate 84,983, forward strand.
GCCAAATGCCATTGAAAGTATTCAAGTAAGGGTGGGAGATGAGAGCAAACGCGTTTGATGTACTCACTGCCACTTACAGCCATAGCAACGTTTCAGGCCGTATCGGCCGAGCACCGGTCCACTGAAGCTTGTCCTGTAACAATTCCTTGCTTCGTTTTCCGGAGGCCCGCACAGCTCCAGGGAACAGTTAAGAGGACGGCACGGGACTGGAGAGTCAATTGCATCATTTGGGACCTGCTCGGGATGGAGCTGCTGACGAAGTGATGTTATCACGGCAACATCCGCCACTCGAGTAGTGACAAGGCTTATTCGCCATGCTCGACCAGAAGACGCCGAGGATGAGAAGTTCCTCTCGCATCCCAGTGGCGAACGTGGTGTTGAAGTATTTTCATTTGATCCGTCTGGAAAGCGTAGCGACAACGAATAAATCCCTCACTGGTGACATAAGTCGGCAAGCTCATCAGAATCCTCGGGACTCGAGGCCAAGCTATTAAGCGATGTCACATTCATGCGCTCAGTATGTCAGTTCCTCTAACGTGGTGCTTGCGCGGCGTAGGTTTCTCCCCGAATTGATTGGAATTTTCATCACTGAATATTATTAGTTTGGCCTAGGCAATGAATGCTGCATATCAAGGCAATGGACCAGCTATAGGCAGGTTCGTCGTATGTAAAGTTCATCATACTTGAACCTCGACAGTCTTCAGCAGGAACACCTGGCACTACTCCTTATGATCTATCTTGAGTCACACGGAATATATCTGAGTCTAGATCCTGGCAGGATGCAATCCCAAGTCGGAGTAGAACAAATGATAGATAGCCCTACCACAGGCTAGGGGAGATGATTAAACGCTGATAGTATCAATTTTGCGCTTTATATTGTGACCTGAGCAAGACATTTTGCGCAAAACTACAGGATAGCTCGTGCGATTAACAACGTATGAATTCGAGGGCCTCGTCTAACCAGTTACTCAGGAAGTCATTTCATCCCCTATATATCGAAGATTGGACGCATTCGCCCCTGCCGGAGGCAGAATAGAAGTGTATCCTCGGAGGGCGAGGTCGGACCTGGGATTCCTGAAGGAGTGAAAGCCTAACTGCCTGTTTAAGCGGCACGGAAGACCTCACCAGATTCTGACTTTGTTACCACCATTACACGCCGAGCTTCAGTATGCAAGCACATGTCATTCCTAATGGAGAGCACCGGTTCTGGAGAGAACTTGAAGGTATCCGATGTTGTCGCAAGGACTGGGTTGGCGTCGGTGCTAGGACTGCCCAATCCACCATTCATAGTCATCGAGGAACGACACCAACATGCGCATGCAGATTTCGGTGTCTAAATATGATAGTTGACATAAGGCAACTACGTTGAGATATTCAATCTGAACAAACCTGTGTCAATGCCCATGGGGTACCCAAAGCAGGTCGGATTCTAGTCAAACGGTGGGTATGATTCCCTCATCTCCCTCACACCCACTCTGAAGAGTTATCCCCGCCCAGCTTCAAATTGACTGGAGGCTGATATCAGGGCTATCGCTATCACGGTAGACACTGATGAACATTAACATACATCGCATGCAGCAAAGATGGCAGCCCCATCAATACTACAGTAGCGCTGGAGAGGCCCGTATAAGCGACACTCACACAAGGCAGCCAAAACGACGGTCCTGAAAACCATATGGCACAATTAAAACAACCTTTTTGGTGCCTGTCCCGCCCGGAGACAGTTCTGAGGCAGCGGCCCCCGGTTGCCAAGGAAGAGGGGAAAAGCTCTTGGAGTCGAGCTGATCATACTAGAGCTATTAAACCAGCCGCTGCTCATTTGCCACGTTGCATAACTCAATTTCCGCGAGGGAGTGCGGCCGCTGAAGATGGTCGACGTCGGTGAATCCTAATTTCGGCGAATAAGGTTATCCATGGCGGTGATGCTTTGTGAGTGCGGAATGTAGAAGTACCTCGGGTGAGCAGGAGAGTAGCAAGAGCATGCTTGCGAGCATTACATATGAGCACACAGACTGATGAATGTCAAGGGGGAACATGTTCCTGAGATAACGTCGGCAGGTACGACAACAATGCAAATAGTTACAAACATGCCTGTCCTCCAAACTTTGCGGCCGCAATGGGTTACGGAGGTTTAACACCGTTCACTATGATATTCATCACCCACGGAAGATGCGGTGCGTTTCAACCTCACGGGGACGCCGGGACAGTTTCACGAATCTCAAGATGTGGGGTGGAGGCTAAAGATTTTGAAAGATATCTTAAAGACATGCGGAGGGAAAATAATTAAGCTATCGATGAGTTTACTGTGCCCATATTTTCTAGGCCTTCGGGGACCATGTATCATCAAACTACATAGCTTGCCTGTTTCCATTTTATTAACAGCCTTCGGGACGTTGGGGGTAGTTGCTTGCATTAGCCGCTCGGTCAACTAGGTGAAAATAAAATTGGTTCAAAACTTCAACACAAAGATAGCCCACCGCGAGGGTCGAACTCGCAGCCTTCAGATTTCCTAACCGCCCTAGCAGGAGTAAGAGTCTGACGCTCTATCCGATTGAGCTAGGCGGGCTTATCTAATCTTAGATTGGTTAAAAATATTATCAACTCTGCTCCCCACAGTCACGGAGCTTTATTTATGTACTCGCCATCCAACTCTTCGGAACTCTCTCAGCTAAGTCGACCTTCAGTCCGCTGTCATTGGAACTCATGTTGCGCGGACGGACTCTGGATCTCCGGGCGAGGTTGTAATCGGAGCTGGATAGCGACAGCATCTAAGATCGGCAGGCACTCCGATGGCAACGCGATAGAACTCACCTGTGCAGGCCGGATGAAATGATGCTGGGACTGCAAAGGCTCGAAACAGGGCCCGAGGGATGTGCATATACCGAAGGTCCCGTCCAACCAACCGAACTACTCTGCGTGCGAGACTGAGCCCCCGCCAGCCCCCGGCCACAGTTCGTTATTCCCAACTGGTTGCTTGTCGACTCCCTGGACCGGACGCGTACTAGCATTTGGGATAAGACTCGAGATTGTGTATACACGCCCTCATCCACTTCTTTCCGTCCAAGGACCCTTGAGTCGCTAAGCGACCCGTCTTTCCAGTCATCCTTCATAAGTTTTTCAACGTCACCCACTTTTCGTCCGTCTTCTCGTTTCCCCTCCCCCCGTTCCTTCTTCCCTCGTCTTCTTTCCCCACGACTTGATCCCCCTCAACAACTATACCATGCAACACTGATGCAGGCGTTGAGCCCACCCGCTCACCCATATTTCCATCCTCCTCATATCGGTCAAAGTCAACGCCAAGGCCATCAAAGTTGAAATCGAGGTCGAGTTTCGGTGGATGTTCGGGCAAGAGCCTGATGCACGGCTTCGGTTGGAGCGGATTTGTTGTGATGGATTTAGGCGGCTGAGTTCGTGCGCCACCATTCGCATTGGTCGCGATGTCACCAACATTAGTGGCATCACTTCGTTGCACAAACTCTTCTCCTTCTTTCTCGCTCTTCTCGCCCTCATATCCATCCAGTGATAACCCTGCACCAACTTCCAAGTTCAGATCGATCTTCGGACACCCCGTACCCCAAACTCCCATCTCGCTCAACCTTTCAACTCTCTTCGCCCCTCTATCCAGCAAGCGGCCCTGTTGATCCTTTTCTGAACCCATGAACAACGACACCCCGTCCCTATTGACATTTGACACGAACATTGAGTTGATCCTAGACGCCCTGCGCACGAACCCCAACGGAAGGCTCTCGTCCAGCGTTCGGTAACGTATATCCGGGGAAAGGGAAGTCTGGGTGCCACCAACTCTTGCAGTTGCGGGCACCGTTGGTAGAGAGTATATACTGGCAGTCGGAGTCGGGGTCGAAGGAGCGGCATTGATGAATGGCGTAGTTGCTGGTAAAGGGCGGGGTGAAAGCCATGGTCTAGTCAGGTCTCCTCTCTCTCTTCCTCCCCTGTCCTCCATATTACGGCTAAATCTCCTATTGCGATCGACGTTCATGGTGGGGGAAATGTACATCTCGTTTGTTCTCTGCATTGGTACGCCAGGCTTCATCCATTCTGTGCTTGTCCTGATGTCCACATCGCCGCCCATTCTGACACTTGGGCCCGGAGTCGGTGTAGACACAAGCATAGGAGGTAGTGGCTCGCTCGCAGGTGTATTGCTGATATTCGCTTCTTCCGCATGACTTTTGCGTCGCTTTGGGCCAGGGATAATAGGGAGGCGGGATGCAAAGAGTGAGGATGGCATCGGCTTGTTAGAGTAGAAGACTTGTGGTTTTTGATATGCGCTGGCGCAATATGGTACGAGGTTGAGGAGGGTGTTGTTAGGAGATTGGAGAAACAATAGAGGGTTCGAGAGCACCCCACACCCGTGTTGCGTTCTGTTGCGTTTCAGGCGGGATTGGGATTCTGATACGCCCCGGACTCTCCTGCTGTTTCAAATTGTGGTAATCTCACCATGACGTAGAACAGTTCTGCAGAAAGAGAACTAACACGGACTGATGTTCGGGTTCTCTGTCGCTATATGACTCTTGTGTACCGGTGTTTGGAAAGAGGATGAAGCTAAGTAAACCATTTACTCATTCAGAGTCGTTTAAGATGGATAGTTCAACTTCAATGATACATGCTGAGGCACAAGGGAACTTATCTGATCATACCAAATGGTTGTAGCGATGGGAAGAGGAGGGAATTGGAAGCGCAAACATATGAATTACTATCATGCGTCAGATTAGTCCCCAGTGATGGTGACCATGATTTGATATCGCAACACCAAAGGCATCAAGGACCAACCAAATATTAGGCTCTCATTCTTTCAATTGAATTCATTTGTTCACACTCTTACTAATACCCATACCCCCCGCATTCCCGCTCCTCGAATAAATGAACGGTATTACATTACTTATCCTAAACTATGATCATCATCTACGTTAACAGAGCGAAAAAAGGAAAAGTAAGAATGCCTCATGCTCACAACACCGAGTAGTCACAAAAGCGAACCGACAACCCACCACAACCCCCACCAACTTTCACTCCCTCAAAAAAATCCCGACAACACAACCAGATGATCCAGACAAACCAACACCTTCCCCACCCAACTCACCCTTCCCCACTGCCAAATCCACCAATGGCGGCCCACCAGTATCGTCAGCCGTACCCCTTGAACTCGTAGACTCAACAAAACCAGGATAATCCATCTCATACGGCGCAGAAGCCTGCGATTGCACCGACACCCACACAGTACTCGCCTGCCTAACGAACCTCCAAGGTTCCCGACACAGCCTAAATCATGACGTCCGACCATCTGGGCGTATTCAATACATGGTCTCCACTCCGAAACGTCGACAGCCTTTTCTTCGATAAGATGTCAAGGCAATGTGGTTTTCTTGGTCTCCAATACAGCGGATGTGCTGTTGTATTGTCGGGGATCATTTGACCTAGGATTAGTGTGACTATGCGCTTACAGCTTGCATGTTATCTCCCTAGTATGTTCGCACAGCCACACACAATACCTCGGGCGGTTGTAACGATTATCCCCGAGTGGCTGGATTATCGGAATAAGGAGCAACCAGCGCCGCACGCCACGGTCCTAACGCGCCTATTCGCATCTTTGAGAACCATCATTGAAGGAGAGGGGTCAAAAATTCGCCATCCACAAATAACTTCACGCTTCGCAAGGTTAAGTCACCATGCTTGCGTAGCCGACGAAACGTGGTATATCGTGTTTCCACGTTTCACGAATGTAGCTGCCACTCCTGTTGGGCCTGTCTCTGAACTCTTGCTCGGTAGTGCAACCCCTCCCCATAAGATAGAGATGCAACTAGTAACGTTCGGTAGCCAGGCCTCATATTAGTGTTAAAATTGGGCGCACGGGAATCGCTCCTTCTGCCTTCCTTTCGAAATAGTCAGATGAAATAATGATACAAGGACCGAGAACACGGACCTCTTAAAGCCGATCATGGGGTAGTCTGGTATCAGCATTGTGGACGTTGTTGAGGCCGTGTTGTAGCGCCAGGGCCACACGTTGAAAAATACTCTTTCATCTGATTACGAGTCGATGGAAGAATCGGAACGAGGTTCATTCTATAATTAACGATACACCTACGCTCAAAGTAATGAACAAGCTTGAGCCCGGTACCACTCGAATATGTATCAGTTGGGTTTCAATTGCTAACTTATCTCTGATGGTTTGGCCACCTATCACTTCTTGGCCTGCGTCTCCATGAGCGGCAACACACGAGTCAAAACCCAGCGGGCATGCCCATCCACTTGGCCGAGCGAGATCGAACGGCCCTTGAGAAGGGGGTCTTGACTATGGTTTTTCTAATTTATGAGTTTAGGGATCACTTCACCTGTGTTGCGAGACTGCCGGCGATGTGTCTTTTCATTTGGATTGATCTCACCCACGCCTTCTACCCAGCGATGTGGGTCATCCAGTACCTTCGGGTGGTTTTGAATGTAGTTCTTAATCCGTTCAACAATTTCTGGTGCAGTGTCAACGGCATCTTGTCCCAGGCGGTGATAATAATGCGTACCCTTAATAGACGCTGAACCTGGTCGTAATATCTAACCATTTTCGAGAGCGTACGCATGTGCGTGTCAAAGGCCGGTGATGAGCTAGGAACACCACCCAGGTGAAAATGAAAGACTTACCAGCCAATCAGGAACGATAATAATGTCGGCGAAGTTGATCTCAGAAACTGTGGGCCATTGGAGCACAGTTGGAGCAACAGCCTGGCTCCAGTTCAAGAAAGGCATATTGACGGCAATTCTCGTGACGTCGTCTTTTAGGTTCCATCAACAACGAAAGTCTGCAAGTGCGTAAGGATACGAGGACATACCATGAGCTGCAACACGTACTATTCAATCAGTCCTAATATATATATGTTGGACGCCTAGATGTACATCCCCTACAGTATAGATTGTACCAGCAGTCGAGCATAGCTTGTGTTCGTGAAAAATGCAAAGAAGACGTATACTACAAGTACCGCAACGGTGGTGGTCAGGAAAGAAAAGCCTTAGGTGAGGTCGAGGATGGAACCTGTTTTCGGTTGAAGCCATGATGCAAGGTTGACCCTGCTGATCAACTACTGTACCCGATAAAGCCCGCTGTTACTTAATCGGGAAAGTGCCTATCACACCATTTTCAATTTTGACTCCCACATCTCGGGTTCCCCGACGTGTCGAAGTTGGTTTTGGTTCAACACACATATCGAGTTGTACCGAAGTGTCGAAAGTTCGATGAGTTTCGGCAGCAATACTAACCAACTATTAGTGAAGGATTTGTCGCATTGAATGGTAGGCTATAGGCACCAAGGTGCTGTCATTACTAATATCTTCCCGGTTAACTCCCGCAACTGGCGTGAGAGCTTTCGCAGAGAGCGCTACTCGACCAACATATGTCACAGCTATCCCGTTTGCCCCGCTGACCCCATCCACTGTACATTAATCTACGACTTATCAATTCGCAATGTCCTCTTTTCTGCAACGCTCCGAAGAGGAAGAAACAGGTGATATCTTTGCAGTCATCTCAGCCCTTGGGGACTCTGCAGCTTCGCAGGTCCACCGAAGAATCGGAACACCTCCCCCCGATAACGAATGTCAGGCGGTAGTCCAGACACCGCAGCAAGACAGGTCAACACCACGCGAGAAACTGAAGACAGTGGGCAAAGATGTGCCTGATGGATTAGTGGCTGTAGTTGGAGGACTCGAGGATTGTGCGGATTCCTGCCCACCCCTGAAAACTGCCGCCGCCGTGTTCTTGACAATTCATGGAATCTTTGATGTGCGTGAGCCATGTCTGTCGTATCCATCTCGTTGAGCTCCGATCTGCAGGGTGTATCCGCGAATATCGACGAGCTAAAGGAACTCGAGACAAGATCGAATGCTATCCTATCACTTGTAGAAAGACACAAGAAAGAAGGAGCGCTGAGCGTGATTGAAGAGAGAATAAAAAGTTTCTCCATGTGCGTGCCGGTCTCGCCTCTTGGATTAGTACCTGACTTTCCTTTTACCATCTTGCAGAGCTATCGAGAGCTTGGTTAAAGGCATCCAGCATCTGCAAAATCGACCATTACCGGTCCGCGTGGCTGAGGTTTCTAATGATTCCAGGACAATACAAAAGACGTTGAGGAACCTCAATGCTGCTTGCGGTCTCTTCCAAGTAGGTGTTCAGATGGGGATCGCGCTCGTGTATCCATCGTGCTCATTGTGCTCCACAGGTTGACATACAGTTTCCCACCAATGTAACCGTACAGAATATGTTGCAGGTAAGCAGTCCCACGCCTGAGGAAACACCATCCCAGCTCATGTATTCTATCGGCAGATGCTGAATTCCCGTAAGCTGCTCATTCCTGTGAGAATGGCCACATACAAAGCTCAATTCATGACAGGATCAATAGACAAACTTCGCCCTGAGAGTGTTTCCTATAAAGTTCGGCGCTCTGCCTATGGTGATCCCACCGGATGCATGCCAGGCACGCGTACCAATGTCCTGGAAAGATTGGAAGCCTGGGCCCCTGACAAGGAGGGTGCCAAGGTGTATTGGCTCATGGGGATGGCGGGCACTGGGAAGTCGACGATTGCGCAGTCGCTGTGCGAGCTCCTGGTCCAACGACAGATGCTCGGGGCGAGTTTCTTTTGCTCTACAACCTCAGAGGAAACCAGTGACGCACGCCTCATCATCCCAGGTGCATCATACGACCTTGCCAAGGGTTCGCCTACTATCGAGGCGGGTGTCGTACAAGCCTTCGAGAAGGAACCGGATCTGGTCAAGTCTGATGACCCGAGGAAGCAGTTCACAAAGCTTATCGGTGACCCTTTGCGGGCTGCTGTCGACCGCAGGGTCAAATTTTACAAAATTGTCGTCATCGATGGTCTCGACGAATGTACAGACCAACTCTTTGTCTCCCACCTCATCCGGCTCATCCTCAACTCCGCGTCGAGCCTTCCCCTCAAGTTCTTCCTCACCAGCAGACCTAGCCCTTCCATCACTGCCGCCTTCAATTCCTCACGGGCTTCTCACGACACCTTCGTGCTCCATGATGTTGAGGAGGAGATAGTGGAGAGCGACATTCGATTGTATATGAAGGAATCACTAGCTGAGATAAAGAGGATCTGGAACCCTAACGAGCAGGATGGGTGGCCTTCCGACAGTGAATTAGCTCAAATCGTCAAGGACTCTGGGAAGCTTTTCATGTATTCGTCCACAGCTGTGAGCTACATTCGAGATGGCGGGTTCAATCACAAAGATCGCCTCACTGACCTAGTAAAGCGTGCATGGAACCCACAACAGACTTCAGTCATTGACAGGCTCTATGGACATATTCTTACCCGTGCGTGTGCTGGTCGGGGAGAGAAAGAATTGTCACATACAGAGACCCTTCTCTCGTTTGTTATGTTTCTCCGCCATCCATTATCTATCAAGGCCCTTTCTGCACTGTCGGGTATATCAGATCCTGTCACCTATTTATCGCATTTCAACCCCGTCATTCACATCCCCACTGAAGAAAACGCCACTGCCTCTCCTTTTCATGCATCTTTCCCCGCCTTCCTCATAAACCCTGAACGCTGTCCACCAAAACAATTCTCCCCATTCGCTCCTCTCCGTCCGGCCAGTGCCCATGCAGACCTTGCACTCAAATGCTTGGAGCTCATGAACAGGTCGCTCAAATATAACATCTGCGATATCCCTGAAGAGTTGACTGTCTCACATATGGATAGAAGGAACACACCTGAGAATGCCAGCAAAATTCCCGAGGCACTCCATTATGCATGTGTTCACTGGGCCGCCCATTTGAGTGAGGTCCGAGACTCAAACCAGCCAGCTCTCATTGGCGCTCTACGCGGATTCCTGACTACCCACCTCTTGCACTGGATGGAGTGTCTGAGTGTGATCAGGCAACTGAGGACAGGAATCTATTCGCTTCTCAGTGTAAGTGGCGCTATCTCGGTAAGTGTCAATTGGGAGAAAGTCAAGTCCATGTGCTGATGTCATAGCAGGGCACCCACATTACAGGTGTTGAAGATCTACAACTACTCGTTGATGAGGCCCGTCGAACCTTGCAGCTGAGTTTCGAGTGTGTTGAGCAGCATTGCTTCGAGGTTTACCAATCAGCATTCACGTGGATTCCCAAGAACTCGTTGATGCGTCGAATCTATGGCGCGCAGGTGAAGCAGACGGCAAGGGTCACACTAGGTATACCTGACTCATGGGGACCGATGGAGCTCTGCATCCAAGGCAATTCAGAGGTCAAATCTGTCGTTTTTTCGCCTGATGGCATGCGGGTTGCCTCTGGATCGGTTGATGGGACAGTCAAGATTTGGAGTGCGACGACAGGCGGGTCGGAAGCCATGCTGGAGAGCCACACATGGCCAGTGAGATCTGTTGCTTTTTCACCCGACAGTGTGTGGGCTGCCTCCGGATCGCACGATTGGACGGTCAGGGTTTGGAATGCGACGACAGGCGAGTTGAAAGCCCAGCTAAAGGGCCACACGGCTTCAGTGACGTCTGTTGCTTTTTCGCCCGACGGCATGCTCGTTGCTTCCGGATCGCATGATCAGACGGTCAGGGTTTGGAATACGACGACAGCCAAGTTGGAAGCCAAGCTGGGGGGCCACACGGCTTCAGTGACATCTGTTGCTTTTTCGCCCACCAACACACGAGTTGCCTCTGGGTCGCATGATTGCACGGTCAGGGTTTGGAATGCAACAACAGGCGAGTTGGAAGTCAAGCTGGAGGGTTACACAAGTTGGGTGACATCTGTCACTTTCTCGCCCGACGGCATGCGGGTTGCCTCCGGATCGCACGATTGGACGGTCAGGGTTTGGAATGCGACGACAGGCGAGTTGAAAGCCCAGCTAAAGGGCCACACGGCTTCAGTGACGTCTGTTGCTTTTTCGCCCGACGGCATGCTCGTTGCTTCCGGATCGCATGATCAGACGGTCAGGGTTTGGAATACGACGACAGCCAAGTTGGAAGCCAAGCTGGGGGGCCACACGGCTTCAGTGACATCTGTTGCTTTTTCGCCCGACAGCACACGGGTTGCCTCCGGATCGGATGATCGGACGGTCAGGGTTTGGAATGCAACGACAGGCGAGTTCGGAGCCAAGCTGGAGGGCTACACGAATTCGGTGACATCTGTCACTTTTTCGCCCGACAGCATGCGGGTTGCCTCCGGATCGGATGATCAGACGGTCAAGGTCTGGAATGCGACGACAGGTGAATTGGAAGCAGAGCTGGAGGGCCACACGAAGTGGGTGACATCCGTCACTTTTTCGTCCGACGGCATGCGGGTTGCCTCCGGATCGCATGACCGCACGGTCATGGTTTGGAATGTGGTGACAAGCGAGTTGGAAACCAAGCTGAAGGGCCACACGGCTTTAGTGACATCTGTCGCTTTTTCGCCCAACGGCATGCGGGTTGCCTCCGGATCGCATGATCGCACAGTCATGGTTTGGAATGTGGTGACGGGCGAGTTGGAAGCCAAGCTGAAGGGCCACACAGCTTCAGTGACATCCGTTGCTTTTTCGCCCGACGGTATGCGGGTTGCCTCCGGATCGCATGATCGCACGGTCATGGTTTGGAACGTGGTGACGGGCAGGTTGGAAGCCAAGCTGAAGGGCCACACAGCTTCAGCAACATCTGTCGCTTTTTCGCCTGACAACACACGAGTTGCTAGTGGATCGGATGATCGGATGGTCAGGGTCTGGAATGCGATGACAGGCGAGTTGGAAGCCAAGCTAGAGGACCATACAGCTTCGGTGACATCTGTCGCATTTTCGCATGATGGCACGCAGCTTGTCTCATCGCAGCTTGGCCGTGATAGAGTTTGGAACTTGACTGCAGACGGGCCCCACGTTCTGATCAGTGATTCATGTAACACTGATCTCCAGTCCTATCCCCTTTCCTTGTCCGATGACCGTCACTGGGTGGTAGGCGCACATCTTCACTGCTGGATTCCCCCTTCTTATCGGAATATCAATTCATGTGCATTTTCTGCTGACAAGGCCTGTTTTGGTTATGATTCTGGCTCTGTAGTCATTCTGACGGGATACGGAAATGAACCGGGGGACTTGGTACCTGTTCGGACATCAAACAACAAGGACCTCTTGAAGACACTCTCGGATATTTTGCGTAATAAGCGGAAACGAGACGCTCTCCTTCAACTGAAGGGTGAACACGCACAGCTAGTGATAGACTTTTTGGACTCGGTGAGCGTCTCACTGTTTGTTTGATTGAATTCTCTTGATCAACCTATCTTGCTTCACAGACTCTCATTCAGCCAGATATTTCAATACCCTGGCTTCGAAAGCATACCGTGATTGCGCTTTACCAGCTTTGCAAGGCCACGAACCTCTATCCTCGATGCTACATACTTCAGGACATAGATATCGGCACACGTGAGGATGGTGGAGCATTCAGTGATGTTCATCGAGGACACAAAGGCGAACAAATCCTCTGCTTGAAGATCATACGCACCAACCGGAGGTCGGATACGGAAGCCATGTTGAGGGTATATCCCCCTATTCCTTCTTCACGAAGTCTCTTGCACTCACATATTACCAATAGGTCTATGCCAAAGAAGCAATCCTGTGTGGCCAACTGTATCATCCTAACGTGGCGCCTTTCTACGGTGCTTATTACCTCGACGAAACCCGCAAACAGGTTTGTCTTGTGTCTCCCTGGATGAGCAATGGCAATATCACTGTATATCTTGAAAACAACCCCGGTACGCCACGTGAACTACTTGTCAGTGCCATAGCTCTCTCGCACTCTCAAAGTTACTCAATTTGATTCTAAGATCTATGACATTTCCCTTGGTCTTGAATATCTCCACGGAGAGAGCCTGGTTCATGGCGACCTCAAAGGGGTATTGTATATGCTTGATCCAACTTGAATCCATTACTGATTCGGTGCACAGATGAACATTCTTGTGAATGATTTTGGAAGGGCCTGCATCGCTGATTTCGGGCTGTCCTCTCTCCGAATTGACAGGACATTAGCCTTCACAATTGGAACTACTACTGTTCAGGGCTGTTCATATCGTTGGGCTGCTCCTGAATTAGTTGAAGAGGACAGTGTCCGCTTCACTCCTGCAAGTGATGTATGGGCTTTCGGATGCATCTGTTTTGAGGTATGCGTAAGTATGTTTTCTCGCTGGTACGCTGATTGAACTTTGCATGGCAGGTGTTGACTGGGCTGCTCCCGTTCCATGAATGTCAGATGGACCCGCAAGTCATTCGGAAGTTAATCCAGGGTCAGTTACCATGTGGACCAAAATCAGCAGGTGTCCTAGCAGGGATCAGTGATTACATGTGCGAGCTTATGAATCAATGTTGGAAGGCGAATGCTGGCGATCGCCCGTCATGCCAGGAAATTGTAAAAACGCTGAAATCCAAAGGAATAACGCGGGAAGCTGTGGGCGAAGCCCATGAAGACATGGTATACCACAGGCGGCATTTCCAGGAGGCTATGGGGAAGAACAAAGATATGTCAGTTGATCCAACCAAGATCGAGGAAATTTTCAACGGAGTATGTTTACCCTCCATTCGTCTTGCTCTCAGGAGCTGATCGATTTTTGCAGCTCAGATGTCCCGACCACTAGCAATCGCCATGTAGTTTGACAGCTCGAGCTCGACCCAAGGCCATTATTATCTTCCAACAAATGAATGGCATTACATTACTTATCATAAAACATGATCATCATCTACGTTTCGAATTCAAGTCCAAGTTGAATATGTAAACATAGCGAAAAAGTAGAAAGCAAGAAAGTCTCGTACTCGTGGCAATGAGCAGTCACTACCGCGAATCAACAACCGTGATCAACTCTCACTCAGAAAAATATTCCCATCAAACGATAACACTCTCGCCAACGGACTCGGCTTTTTCAGCTGCGATGTCGGTGTCTTGAGTCCCGACAAACCTGCACCTGACGACGCAGAAGATGGACCAGACAAACCTGCACCTACCCCGCCCTCACCATTCGCCGACGCCAAATTCAACTGTGGCGGCACGCCAGCAGACCCAACAAAACTAGGGTAATCCACCTCATACTGTGCGGAAGCTTGCGAATACACCAATGCCAACACTGTACTCATCCCACTTCCTAGGGAAGTAGTAGAACGCGCAACAGATCCCTGCAAATACACGCTCAATTTCATCATCGCGCGCTACACCCAGGTGTGGAGCACACAGAAGCCGAAGTTTCCGTTCCGGTGCTCCTCATCGTATTGCTTCGTGTCGAAGAGAGTTTGGTATTTGGATTCAAAAACCTGATGCTGAAGTTGGGCCGAAGGCAACTTGTGTCGGAGTGGGAGTCGTAGAACCTTGTTCTGTGCCAGCTGACACAGATCTCGTTGTGACAGGTGTAGGGGTTGCCAGTGGACTAGGCGTTATAGGCACCGGCATGGCACCTATGCGGGGTGTACCAAGATATTCATCACGGTCATCCATACCCGTGTTTCCAGCAATAGGTGGCGTTGACGTAGATGATTGAATTTGGGTAAGACTTGCAGCGGAAGGCGAGTCACGGGAGCCAAAGCCATGTTCCTGGCATTAGGATTGGGTTGCGTAGAAGTCAAAAGTCGATCCAGGTGGGGAGTGTAATAGGTATAGTATCAGGTGCCAATGAGGACATCGCTGAATAGCTTCAGACCTGGTTCTAAATTCGAGTTTTCGGGGCACATAATATCTCTGACAACTCTCCCAACTCTCCACCCACTTCATCGCTCACCTGTCTTACATGTCCGGCAAACAGATCAGCGAAAACATTTCAAGCAAGTTCAAATTAAGTACATGAACATAGCGGAAAAAGGCAAAGTAAGGATGTTTCGACGAGCAATCACAACCGCGAATCAACAAGTACCACGAATTTTCACTAACTCTCACTCCCTCAAAGAAATCTTTGCACCAGACGACAACACTCCCACCGACGGACTCGACTTGTTTGGTTGAAGTGCTGGTATCTTGAGTCCCGACGAACTCGAGGTGGCTGCAACCGTCGACGACATAGACGGTCCAGACAAGCCCTCACTTTCCATACCCAACCCCAACCCACCATCACACTTTGCCAACGCCAAAGCCACTGGCGGCCCACCCGCATCAACCACGATACCCCTCGAACTCGCAGACCCAGCAGACTCCGGATAATCCATATCTTGTTTGCATTGCTCCTTTGAGACCTTCGACTTCTCCAAGTCCTCCAACTGTGACCACCACTGGTCAAACACACCCTTTCGATATATCCGTTTAGCCTCAGCTGAGCTGGCTGTATAGACCTCTCCTAGCCGCTGTATCGTGTCATTTGTTTTCCAGTACCAATATATGGATTTGGGACCATGTCCGGCAACGTATAATCCCGATTCACTCTTGTTTCGAAAGAGGGTCCGAAGTCGAGAAACCAAATTCGGGGAATATGGTCGCAAGACCCCTGCTTCTTGATATCTCTCAATTATCTTTGAGAGCCATGGTCAGCGAGTAACACGGTGCACCAAGGGAATCAGGCCAACCTTCTTGAATTCAATAACGTCAAAGTCCTTCAGGGAAGTCTCGAACTCGATGCTTCCAGGTACGTAGCGGGAATGTATAGGGTCGAGTTTTCCATGTCCCGCCACGCTTAGAAAGGGATAAAACCAACCCGAAAGGACGTGCTTTCGTGCAGGATCACTAAATAGTTGCTTGCGAAAATCGGTATGACTATATTTTTGAAGCAATGCTGAGTCCAGCTCAGGTGATTTCGTGATGCGGGAGCAGGCACGTGAGGCTACGTCGTAAACCGTTATTTTAATGGCAGAGTTGGTGAATTCACTCGTGTGAGGGTAGGAAAGAGAGAATGCAGAATCGGGTACATGAGGTGCTAGCACCAATCCTAGTGACACAAAGGTAAGGAAGAGGTCAAAGTAAAGCTCGAAGACTCACTCGAATCTTGTAAGTTGAAAGTTTGGTCGTGATCAAACTGAAGCTTGTGAAAGTGCTCAAAAAGAATCCGGTTCATTTCAGAAGGTCGAGACCCGAAGATGTCCAAAGGGTCAGCATCCACGAGGAAGTCCTTAAATGATTTGTGATAAAAAGATATCTTCCCGCCAAGCTTGCAAAGGATTGCGTCCTTAAGTCCACCAGGGGCCCAGGATCCGTAGGTAGCGGCTGCGTAACATGATTCGCCACCATCGATATCGTGATCGAGCTTAAGGACATAATTCTCGTCCAAAACTCGAAGTACGGCACTCAGTCGATTACATATGGTTTGAAGCTGGACTCGGGATAGTCTCAATACATTCCCAACCAGTATCATACTTGCAGGCGTTTTGAGATATTCTTGACGTAGTATGGCGAGTAACAACTGGACGGATGGAAGCATGTCGGCGGGAATGCGTCGTAGAATCAACATGTAAAAGTCATGCAACTTCGCAAGGGGTGATTCTGAGATGTTGGAGGGCCTGGTACGATTCGAAATCATGGCGAGAACTGCTCGCAGTGGCTCCTCGGGCCCAAGCGAGCAATTTTGAGAGATAAATCGGAGAAGGGTTGCTATATAGACGAATAATCCATCTGCGGCATCCACAAGCCTCTGGATGTCACTCTCAGAGGGCCACGGGGACTCCATCGAGATATTGTGGTGTTGAAGGATGTTGTCGAAGCCAGACCGGAGATAGAGCTTGATGTCTCCATCAGCATCGCGCGAGATAGGGAGTGTCATAACATGGCAGAGAGGGGCGATGTCTGCCTTGGCGAATGTGGCTTCGATGTGGGGCTCCGGGCGGCTGAAGAACGCCCAACAGAGGGGAGCGGTGCCTTCGCGAGCTGCTTTGGCCACGATGTTAACAATTGCGCACTGTGCTTCCTCACCCTCACATTCATCGAGCCCATCAACGAATATAGGGATCCTCTTCCCTATGCCCTTCCCGCTTCTCTCTAGTTCCTGCAGTGGCTCAAGAATAAGCTCTCTGAACTGCGATGTCATTACTTTGTCAACAAGTGTCTCGTCATTCCGGACTTTGGTATCAAGGAGGTCGTGGTAGTCGGGGAAACGTGTAGAGAGCTGATAGGCAATGGTTGTGAAGAAGCGAGCAGGTTTGTTCGGTCCATTGATCGAAAAGAAGAAAGTTGCGCCGAGTTTTCTTTCATTTTGGATTATCTCCGAGCAGGTCTGCGCTACGGCAGATTTTCCAACTCCAGCTGGCCCTTTCATCCAGAAAACGGGTCGCGGAGAGTCAGAGCCGAGGGCAGGAATGGCCCAGTTGACGACGTCCTCAATGTATTGTTCGCGGGTTTGGGGAAAACATCGAGGCGCCAAGTCACGAGCAGAGGAATCATGCGCGGCTTCCTTAGAAGATGCCTTGCGTAGGACGTCGATGCCTGTGGATGAGTGTGAAGAATGAGTTTAGCCGTCGACCTGTATTCGCTGAGCTTACCAGTTGGCCCATTCCGGATGTTAGTTGTCTGCGAGGCTACAATTTGGCCATCGTTGATGACCACCTTTTTGGCGTGGGAAAAGATAGACATCGGTTTTGGGCTGGGGAGCTGAGGATGAGGTGGAAGGATGGAAGGAGAAAGAAGAAGGATGGGGTGGAAGGAGAAAGGACGTGCTGTAGTCCACGAGGGAGCCCTTTCAGGCTTTTGCCGAGCGCTGAGGCCCCCAGCAATTCGACAGTGTTGCAGTCTGGTTGCAGTAAGTAGCGCCGGATCAACTTGAGAACGAGAGTTTATGGCCTTGGCGGGCTGAACAGGGCGACACCCTGACTCCTACATTCCCTCTTCATAAATGCCTGACACATTTATTATGTCCCACTTTCTCTCATCCACATCTCGCATTGTCCTGGGGGATGACATATAGTAAGCACAGAAACAGGCGCCTCTATCTCTGCGCAGTCCCAGCAAGAGCATGATATGGCAAGGATGGAGTTGAGGGGGAGAGGTGGAGGAGTAATTGATCACTGACGGGTACTGGTTATCACAATCGGCGGGATATATTCTGTCTTATATTTGATTCTACTTTAATCAAGCATTTGCGACGGGTTAAAGGGCACAGTACAACGTCGGGATTCCATTGGCATTTGCCTGATGAAAAGTAGACTATGTCTTTACGCGATGGTAGTCCAGGCCTCGGGCCGCGGATCTCTATGGGTTGTGACTGATTACAGGGAGGCGACTCGAAGCCAAGGCCAAGCTGAACGTCAGCCCACAGAAAGCTTAAAGCAACAGAGATAGATGGCTTGTAGGAGCTAAGAGATATGTACTTTCAATGGATATCACGTTCTGATCGTAGGCACCATTCCCACTTCCCCAGACAAATGAATTGTATTACATTACTTATCCTGAAACGTGTCACCATCTACGCTTCAAATCCAAGTCCAAATTGGATATGCGAACATAGCGAAAAAAGGAAAAGAATGTCTCGTGCTCACAAAACCGAGTAGTCATAAAAGTGAACGAACAACCCACAAATAACCTACCACAACCCTATCAACCCTCATTGTCCCAAAAGATCTTCGCATCGGACGTCAACGCCCTCGCCAACGGGCTCGGCTTTTTCGGCTGCGATGCTGGTACCTTGAGTCCCGATGAACTCGAGGTCGCTGCAATCGTTGATGACATAAACGGTCCAGCCAGACCCGCACCTTCCCCACCCAGCCCCGATCCATCATCCCCCTTCACTGATAATAAATTCAACTGTGGCGGCACACCCGCATCAACAACTGTACCCTTCAAGCTTGCAGACCCAGCAGAACTAGAATAATCCATCTTGTATGGAGCACAAGCTTGCAAATACACCAACCCTGACCAACTAGTTCTTTCCCCTTTGCTCATCCTCAAGCCTTTGCCTTAGTTGCAACCTGAGTTAACACAAAGGTCATAACATATCACTACTGCTTTTGGTGGTGACTTCTGTCAAACCCTTCCTGTGGTTGTCCATGGATCAAGGCAAGATGTCATTCCAGGTAGTCAACCTACATTGTATTGAGTGACTCAGGCCAGCGGGCACATACAATGTAACAACTCAGACGGACACAGCGGGCCCAGGCCTGGGGCAGTGAAGGTCGACCCAGCTCCTCACCACATTGTTGGATGTCTGCCACCAGCTTGGCAGTGTACAATATTGGCAGTTCATGAATCTGGCATGAAGTCACTGGCTTGGCAGTGCACAATGCCACAGCATTGCATGGACCCCACACACCAGTCAAATTGAGAAAATGTAGGAAGCAGTTAGAGCAGGAATTAGCATAGATAGATATACTAGGTCCTAAAATGATATGTGTACAATAATGAAATGAAATCGACATCAAGGCAATCACTCCATGCAGGTGCCTGTGGTATAAGTGGCAACTGGTCAGCAGATGGAATGGCACAGTTCCAACTTGTGCCAGATACAGAAATATGGGAAATTGCATGCTCCATTTATGTAACAAATTAAATGTCCAAAAAAAACAAATATGCATTGAGAAGTGGTTCATACATTATTCCATATGATCTACATAATCATCGGGCCCTAGGTATGCCTCAAAGTCTGCTGCAGTGTAGGGTCATGCTGCCAGAGAGGTGCCAGAGGGGGCTGGAGTGTCTTCATTGTCTGACTTGAGCATAGCAAGCAGTGCCATATGAACATCTGCTGGAGATATATCAGATTGACTGCCATCTGTGTTGAGAATGTGAGTTTGGATAAAGAGTGATGACTGGCACTACTAATAAACCCACTGGCACCTGATTCATCACTATCTGCCTCTCTGGCAGAGCTCTCCATGTTGGATGACATAGCCAGCAACACCTGGTGAACACCTGTGGCAGAGGGCAAGGACACGTCACTGATGGAACTGACAGGGTCCAATGAGCTGCCAGAACTGACAGGGGCTGATGAGGGGCCAGAGGTGGCTGGGCCTGAAGAAGTGCCAGCTGCAGCATTAACTGTGGCAAAAGTGATCAGAGGGGATTGTGAGCCGGGTAATGACTGGCTTCCATCCAAAGCCTGGAGAGCAGCAAGCATGGCAGAAGGCAAAATATGAGAGTTTATGTCCAAGCCGATGCTTGTGTGGTCACTGGGATGAGAGCCAGGAAGAGGAGGACCCCAGACAATGGCACCATGGGCAGCACTGGCAGGAATAGCAGTGCCAGCGTCAAAGGGGAAAGGAGATGCTGATGGAGGGAACCAGCCAAGATGAGATACAGCATAATGACAAAGTGGTTGCAGATGGAAATGCTGGGGGATATTGGGGGATGGAAGGTCTTGGAAATGAGGGGGATCTTGAAGAGGTGAATAAGGGGCTGCTGTGGCCTGTGTGGCCATGTTACCAACTGCTGAGTCAGAATATTCGCTGGAGAACCTCCCCCAAGGCAAAGAGCCATTGTAGCCTGTGTGGGGGAGTGCATAGTTTCGGTCACCAGCCCTGATCATGTCCAAAAGATCTGCCTCCATGAGATCTATCCCCCAAGTCCACTTTAGTGCCAGGTGCTGAGACACACGATCATGCTCAGCTTCAGCATGTTCCCGAATGAATGTTATAAGATTGTGCTTCGACACTTTATGACCCTTGCTGGGTTTTTGCTTTAAGTGTTTGCTTTCAATTGCGACTTCAGTGCCAGATGGTGCCAATGGCACCGAAGGGTTTACTCCAAGGGATGCCAAGGGTGCTGCTGAGACACCAGGTGCCTCATACCCTCATGCACTATCTTCCTCCTCCTTGCTCACAGCTCACTCAAAGAGCTGGTTGAAGCCCAAGGCATGGCGCATCATCATGTGCCATCTTTCTTGCATTTGCCCCTCAACATACCGGAGTTGTTGCTGGACTGCCTCCAAGTGCTGTAGAGAATCCATTGCTGCCCTGCGATACAAAATGCAATGCTCACAATCAAGGGGGACATGCAGTTCAGGATAAGATTCATTTGAGTCTGGGGCCTCTGCCAGAGGGGGGTCCTCTTGTGCCACTTGTGTCTGGTGAAAGCTTATGCATGTTGTCAGTGACAAATGGTTGAGTAGATTGGACTCTATGGGCTCCTGCTTCTGTTGCCACCAGTTCTTTGCATATTGAGCAGCAGTGCCAAGGGGATAGGGCACGTTGTCTCTGGCATCCAATATTTGCCACAGTTGCCGGTTGAAATTGATCTTCTGGTCCTGGTAATTGATCCTCAAGGCCAACAAGTGGATCAAAGTCGGGATGCAGACAACACGTCTCCCCAGAGCCACCTGCTGGCCAATCCATGACATTGCGAAACTCTTGGTTGATGAGACAATTCAGTAGCTGAATGCCATTCATGAGGGAACATCCACTCACAAATTCTTGAATCATATATTTTTGTATGGTGTGCTGATGTTTCTCCAGACGTTCATTTTGGAGGGTATTTAGAATATCATGGAAACGAGATTCAAAGTAGTCCACGATGCTTTGAGGATCAGTGTTATATGCAACTGGCGCAGGATTTGTAGATGGCATGGGGGCTAATGGTACTGATGAAAGCAAGAGATCAAGCTACAATTGATTGCTAATTATTGGTTGAAAGACTGATAAACATTCGTCACATGATTATACCTAATTTCTTGCCAAAACCAGTACTCATGCTGCCTCAAGTATCTGCTGCATGTAGCCACTGTTTGTTCTAGAAAAAGCTGCCTCAGCATTCATGGCAATTGTATGCCACATTGCTGACTTACATGCAGCATAGGCAGTAGGGCCTGGCAATGTTGCCAGAGTCTGCCTAGCCTGCCATAAAGCTTTTTGAAATAGGAAAAATCTCACTGTCCACTGCATTTCATATTGAACCAGAGTGACCTCCTCCTGCCAGTGGAGATTTCTAGCCCTGGCATGTAAGTAGTGCACTCATTGAACTGTGAGAAAAGAATATGTCAATAAATGTCAATCAATCATGGTGTTGCTGATCTCACATTCACACACAGCACCAGCAGGTGCCAACCCAACATTGTGGCCATTTTGCCAAATCCAAGAGAGACAGTGGGTGGTGGAGCCTGGACAATTGGGGTCAAGCAAGGCCATGCTAGCCTTAATGTCATCATTGGTTAGAATTGGAAATGTTGCACCTTTCTCTAACTCAGGCCAAAGGCAGAGAATTGCTAAATGACACTTGTTATAGGACCAGCAATGTAGTGAGATCTTTTTGTTCAGCTTTGCAATCTCACCCCGAGCCTGTGTCCTGATGTTTTTTCTGGGAGCAGGCCACAATACATGGGAATATTGGAATGATTTTTTGGCAATGAGTTGCCACAATGCCAAAAGGTGCCAGTGGGCTTGTTCTTTACACAAGGCAAGTTCTGTTTCACCATAA